>VZRO01000218.1:1151093-1207062 GCA_013397915.1 Daphoenositta chrysoptera
TCACCCAAGCGCGCCCGCGGAGCCGCCGCCGCTGCCCGCCCGCGGAGCACCGCAAAGCCCGGCGGCCGGGGATGCTCCTGCCTGCGGGGACCGACCCCGCCGGGCCGGCAGAGATACGTGGCCAACTTACGAGCGGATCTCCCGGGGCAGAAAAGGGCGAACGGGGGTTTCGCAGCCGGGATACGCTGGGGCAGCAGGGACGGCGAGCACCACGCCCCGGGACCCAGCCGCGCCCGTGGGAAGCGCCCAGGGAACCGACGGTAGCGCCGGGCCGCGGGAAGATGCTCGGTGGCACCGGCGCTGCTCTGCCAGGCTGGAGCCAGGCTGCCCCCGGGAAATCGCGGCATCCCCCGGCCCTGGCGGGAAGGACCGAGCCTCCCCGCCAGGCAGAGGCGCGGCCCCGGCCCCGTCCCGGCCGGTGGCCCGCAGCCGAGGCAGGGCGACAGCGGCCACACCGACCGCAAAAAGCTGCGGCCAGCGGAAGGACAACAAACCGTGCGGAAAAGCCGAGCGGCTCCTCGCAGGCTCCAGCGGCTCCCGTTCACTCCCACGGCCACACCGGCAGGACGGTGCAGAGCAGTCCCTCCATCCAGCCCCAACTTTTCATTTCTGAGCTCCATTAGCAAAGCGGAGCCGGGCTAAGTTTCTCAGAGGTCATGGCGCGATAATCCCCTTTCTCCGGGAGTTTTTCCCCATCTCTTCCTCCCGCCCCCGCCCCAACCGCAGGCAACTCCTTGCACTCCCGCTACTCACAATTTGTTGCAGTTAATCCCAGATGCCATAAAGTGAAGAGCAGCAGAGTGAAGCCCCCGAGGGCTCGGGAATCCATCTTCAGCCCCGGAGGGGGAAGCCAGCCGCTCGCCTGTCTCCCCCGGTCCCGGTCTCCGAGCGCCTCTCAGCCTCTGTGCGCTCGCTCTGCCGCCGCTCATTTACTCCATACAGCATCCAAGCACTCCGGGTGAAGGGAAGCCGGGGCCGCCCGGGGGACTCTTCGCAGCCCTTGGAGGAGCCTCTCCGGATGCCGGCGGCGGTGCCCGAGCCGAGCCCGCTGCCCCGGCTGCCGCCGCGGCGATTCACCTTGCGAGCGGCGGCTGGCTGGGAGGCGGCAGCCGCTCGCTGGGCCCCTCCTTATAGGCGAGAGCCGCGCTGCACTCCACCTCCTCCCAGCCCCCTGGAAGTTGCTCCTCCTCGCCTTCCAGGGAGGATCCTTACTGCAATCTTCACGCGTTGTTGATAAGCATCAGAGTCACGGAGTAAATCAGCTGCCTGGAGGGAAAAAAAATAAATTAAAATCTTCCTTTTTTTTTTTTTTTTTTTTCCCCCCACTGTATTCCTCTCCTTTGGGTACCACTGTGGCTGTAACACTTTAAAGATCCCTCGGCTCAGATGTTTGTTTGCTTATGAATCCATATGTAATATACACATACATAAAATATACATGGGATCCTGGCATGTACAGAGCCCACACAGCCCGGCGAGCCCCAGCCCCGCTGCCGAGGCTCAGCCTCACGTCCAGGGAGGGGGGATGAGCCTCGGGCGGGACTGATGTGATGCTCTATCCGCTCTTCTGTCAAGGCTGGTCCAGAGCCTCCCTGCCCGGCCCTCCGGGAAGGCGAGAGCGGCCCCCGGGGTTCCAGAAGAGACACGGGGAGCTCTGGTCAGCGCCCCCGGCCTGAAGAGGAAGGTGCCCCCAGGGCGCACCCATGGTCTGCGCCCCGCGCCGGGCTGGCGAGGGTGACGCTTGCCAAAATCAGATTTCCTGACTGACTGATTACCCGACTGTTCAGCAGCCGAACGGGCCGGGATTATCTTCCCGAGGGGCGCACACGAAACTAGAGCGGGACGAGCATCCTGCCCTCCCCTGGCCGGAGCGCTCGGAGCCGGGGGAAGCACACCTGAGCCCGGGGACTCCGCCTCAGTCACTGCCGAGGTCCAACCCTGCTGCTCTGCTGCGGCGTCACCCCACATCAATAGAGTGCTGCATCAAAGTCAGGCCAAAATTGCATTAGCCATTCCGCTGTAATCTGCAAGGAGAGTGTGTTTGGATCAGGTCTTTGCGGGTGGGGAGGGGGAAGCCGCTGGTGCTCGAAAGCCGCTGGTGCTCGGCCATAATCCCTCAGAGTGGCAAGGAATAATCAGAAGAAATGGGCTGTTCACCAAAGCCATCCTGACTTGCCAAGGGAGAGCGGAAGTTTAATTTGCTGGCATGCTGTAAGCCTCATTTTAAAAAGTAAGGAGGGTGGAGAAAAGACACGGTGCTTAGCTATTAGGCACTAACTATATCAGAGAGGTGTCAGGGGGACATCTTATCTTTAAAGGGGTAGTCATCTTCAAAAGCAAAAGTCCACATTTAAAAATTGACCTAATTATTTCACTTTCTGTTGTTACAAGTGACACAAGTGACACAAGGTTAAACAGGAAGGATATCTGCCTAGCACCAAGGCTTTCAGTCAGAGTCAATAAAGGATTTAGTCAGACAAAACTAAGACTTAGGAGGAACTTAAAAGACTAATGAGCTCTACAACTGTTTAATTTTTGACTTCTAATACATCTGAACACACCAAGGTTTCATCCTTGCTCATGCAAAGACCTGACCCAGTTGCTCTACACTTGTGTCTGAGCAGAATGAGATTTTGGAAATTAGAGGTGGCAGTCAGACCCAGGCTAACACACCTACATGAAGTGTCTGCTTTCGCTCACACAGGTCCTGATGGAGGTATTAAACTGATCTCCCAGGAGAGGTTTGTGCAAGGGCACAGACACCACTGTGTCAGACAGGCCCATTCTGAAGGCAGTGAGCTCTGCTCATTTCCCCCAGCGGATGGGGAGAGAGAGGCTCTCCTGTTCATGTTTTTGGATCCTAGTCAGGAACATCTCATCTTCTCCGTGCCAGTCATATACAAGACTCTGGCCCATGAACTAAGGCCTGCCTTGCTTTGCTGCATTAGGCCAGGAGGCTGGAGTATGGAGAAAATTATGTTATTAACTTGACTTTTTCAGGTGAGTGATCAAGCTTTAGAAGTGCTAGCAGTGCTTCCAGAGCTACCACTTGAGTAAAGCTAAGCAGTGGCTTACAGCATAATATATCAGAAATGTTAAGCTAGAGTGGATTTCCTCTGGAGACACAAGTCTTTGACAAACTCACAACCTTGCAGCTATGTATTCTGAAATCGGCGGAGGAGTTCAAAAGAAGGAAATTAAAAATGGGGAGGGGTGTTTCATGCTTTCCTTTTAAAAAATAATTAAAATTAAATTGACTGTGTTTCAAATATTTTCGGTGTCTCTTTAAACTCTCTGGCACATTGGTACACTTTTTAACTGACTCACAGAACTAATTAGTGGCTTGTTTATAGGAAAACAGATGTGGAAATGAATTATGCAGACTAATTAAAAGCTATCAGTAAATATGAGCCCCATCCTGCAATGGATCCCGGTGGTCACCAATATGGATCTGACTGCTGAATCTGGACCCCAGTTACAATGTGGGTTTTCAAATCACCCTTGTGAGACACACCTCTTCCATAATCTCCTTTGTATCGTAAATGCCAGGCAGGTGCCTTAAGATTTGTGAATGTTTGGGTGTGGGAGCACTACCAACTGAGAAGTTATGACCAGAGTGGAGGGCTACGCAGCTGTTTGTTGCAGGAAATTATGTAAATAATGGCATGTTTAAGGGCTTTTTGCCAGCAAGATTTTTATTAGAGTAAATTTATTAATTACTATTAAAGCTGTTCAGACAAAAACTGTGGCTCATCATCAATTACAGATCTGAGTACCCTGGATTTTGGGAAAACTCAGTTGTTTATGTAGTTTTAGTGTATCTGAACTTTATTCAAAATCACGATGATGGTTGCCACTGAAGGTGTTTCAAAGCCTTGGCTAAGAGTAGAGGCTTTATTACATATATAGTTATTAGTCCTTTCTAACCCCCCAGCTTTCCTTTCTATCTCTTGCATTCACTTTTCTTCTCCTCGATGAAAGCAAAACTGACCTTAACAGTGAAAACCCTGAGATCTTTCTTTTCCATGCCTGCCTCTCCTTTGATAAATTTCATTTTTACCCTTTTGCCAGTCACTCGATGTCCGCTCCCTGTTTGTTAAACACGGGGAACACACCAATACCTCCTCTTCATCATGTGGCAGGAGGAGAAATATCCTAATGTCTGGCACCTGGATGTTGCTGTTGTCCCGGGGACAGCAGACAAATGACATAGACTTTGTTCAGGAACGAACTGAATTATTTATTAATTTACAGACTGGTTTATATCTCTTAGTTCGCTTGAATGGCATAGGGCCATTGGTCATTGACCATCCACCTCTGTAACACGATTGGTGAAACCCTACAACACCCGTTTGAAAACATTCTCAGGCAGTATCATGACACCTGCAAAATAGTTTACGAAACCTCTCTGTCTGTTTACGGGTGACATTGTGAGAAAGCAAGGACCTTCTCACGGACACCATCAGAATGCTGGAAAGTATCTCTGCCACCAGCTATCAGCGTCCACACCTGTTCAGAACCTGCAGTCACGGTGAGCATCATTTCAGAGGCAGTGCTGATCATCATGAGGTCGTGTGGGGCTGTGCTGAAATGGCTCTGTTAGTTCTGGGTGAGAAAGCCCAGCGTGGGCATTCAGGTCCTTACTCTGCACCCCGATGGCAGCCGAGTGCCCCGTTAATGCTGCCCAGGACACGGGCAGGGCACGACCTGCACGATGGGAACACAAACACCATCACACCACTAGCAGGTCCTAGCACAGCCTTACTGGCTTTACAATGCAAACCACAAATTGCTGAAATTGAGCATTTAAGTTTTTTAGCCCCAGTGTCCCCAAGTCTATTCTGCCAGTGTGGAGCCCTGATATTCGAGCTGAAGGAACCATTTGTGGGAATTAAATGGGAGAATATGCATAGGAGAGCAAAGGAAGGACATGAACATGTAAGGAGGAGCAGGAAAAGCTGACTGCCACCAGGGAAGTAAGGGGATGCATTTTTGCATTGTGAAGGAGCAAGCTTTTTTATTTAAATGTTTATCTGAGGAGGTGAGTTATCTGTGATCAGATAAACTTGTTCTCTTTTCTGGAGTCAGTAAACAGCATTAGTACTGCTATAACCCATGTTGAGTTTGTCAGTAGAAGCAATAGCAGTTTAGCCCATGAATACAAACAATCCAGCTGTTTGGGTAATTGCAGCTGGAAGCTTTATCTCTGACCCCGACTGTACAGCATTCATGGAAGGAGAATAGCATTGCATATATGCAAACTTAATTGTACATGGCTTTGGGATCACATATTGCAGTTTCCTGTTGATAACTAAGAATTTGTCTGAAGAATATGTTTCCCGTCAAAAAACCTAATGGTCACATAAAAAACCCCTAAAGGTCATTTATTTCTATTTCCTTTCAAATTTTCCCCTATAAATAAAAAGGACTCATTCATTAAACAGAATATGTGGGAAGATTTCATAAAACACGCCGACCCCAACCAGGTGAGTGCAACAGCAGGCTGCTCATTATCCTTGGATAGTTCCACAGCATACCTAAGTCCGGAGGATAGGAAAATTTAATGATCTGCTGGGATAATCTGATGGCCAGTAGCATTTTGGAGATGCATGCTGAGATTAGGTAAAAGAAATCAGATGTCAAGCTGTGCAGCGATTATTGGAAGACAAAGAAGTAAAATCACCACTTCCTCCCCCTCGCCTTCCCCCACATTATTTTACCACTGTCTGCTGGTATTTTTGCTTTCATTACATTATCTTGTCTGCCTATGAAGACACCCGTGTCAATCATGGCCAGATACAGCTACCGGTCCCAAAAGATCAATAACCTGGGTAAATAATAGTACAAATGGCTATGGCTACAAATTACCTAGGGACTGAAATAGGCCTCATTTGGGACCCACTCCTCCCTGGTGGGATTCCAGTGGCACTGTGTGTTGCAGTGCAGGAAGGAGTCACAGAGGACACGGCCATGGTCTGCTGTCTGTGCTGGTTCCCTACCAAACACAGTGGGCAGCTCCAGCTGGGCCAGGCACCATTGTCCCCGAGCAATTCTGCTTTTTTACTGAAATGCAGCAAAATCCTGGTGCATTTACTGTCCCAGAACCAGCTTTCCACCAGTGTCCAATGAAGAGATGGACTTCATGAGGTGTTGGCATAACTGCAAACCCCATTCCTGTGATCTCATCAGCCACAACCAGCCCTGAAGAGAGAACTTATACACAAACTAAGTAATGCAATTTTTTCCCCTTGTTTTGAAGCCATGCAGATTAGGATGAAGAAATCCCTAAGAGGTCCCTGGACAGTTAGGTGTCACAGGGTGGGTGTAATCCTTGGAGTACAGCTAAGTAACTAATGGGAACATAGTGAAATAAGGTCTGAGTCTCCCAGCTGAGGTCAAAGCCCAGCATCTGCCTCACAATACTTAGAAACTTCAAGGCAAACAAGACCAAAAGAAATTACAGAAGCTGGGGAAGCATTTAGGAAAAATCTCTATTTGATAGGCATCCCAGTTCAGACTACATAGTTGGAAGGGAGGAATGTTTTCTGTATGAATACCTTTTTCCATACATAAAGAACAGCTTTACTTGTCACTCATTGGTGCTATCAAGTCTCCATTTTGCAGAGGTTCAGTCATTGAGTCATGGAATTATAGTATCTGCCATGTCACCAATGTGAGTAATGACATGTAATGAATAGACACTGGGATAGATTTTCAGAAGCAATTAGTGATTTTGCATGAACAACCAAGGTATCCCTTAAGGGGCATTTTTTTCCAGAATGATTTGGGCCTTTACTTGCTGAATATCAGTGCCATGATCTGCCTGTTCAAAAAAGACAGCTAAAAGGAGAGGCATCCAAAATCGTTAGCCTCTATTGAACATTTGCACCTCAGTCTACCACTAATCCATCGTCTCATGCTCTAGGAGAGAAACAATCACCTGGGCCTATATACATAACAAACAACTTTGAATGTCTCCATGATTTTACTGAGGAATTTTGCAAGGAGTGAAAAAGAGAGCTAATTTCATCAAATAAATCATTCGTGACAAATGGCTCATCCAGTGCTTGCACTCAGAAAATTATTATTAGCAACAGCTGGGCTGGGTATGGCAACCTATATTCAGACATTCTCTTTACTTTTCTGCCTGTCCTTCACTAATCTCTCATTGTGGATAGAGGTCAGAGAGGAGTGAAAAGAGGAAAGTTGTGTGGAAGATAATGCAATCATTAGGTCATTTTTAACCTTGCTGCAATTATCATACAGAAGGAGTCAACTGAGAATAATGAAAGGCAAGACGGTAATTTAGACTCCCTTGAAAAAGAGGAAGAAATGAATACATCTTCTCTCAAAAGCCATCAGGATTTCTAGGTTCAATCCTGTGGGAATGAGCACTCCTGTGTTGCTCCCTTCTCAGCATAGGCACAGGATATTCAGAATCTTGGGCCCATGTTTTTGCAGAAACCTGCCTTTCTGAAGGCTGGTACTGTAATTTCTTTGATGCAGACATTGAAGGACATGGGACAGAAAATGAGATTAATAGAGGTTCTTTAGTCACAGTATCACCGAGCTGCTTCTGGACAAAGTACTTGCCGAGGGCAGGGCTGAAAGTTAATCTGGCCTAAACTATGAAAATTTCCATTTATTTATGTTGTGTATGTACATGTATATCTGTATACACACATGCATATACACATATATTTGTATATAAGTATATACAGACACACAGAAGTCTGTGTAAAACAGGAAATCAAACAAGGTAAACTCACCCCTCACTAGGAGATCCATTTATTTCCTACCTACTGACTAAAAATGTTTATTTCCTCTAGGAAGTGAATGCATTTGCATCAGAATGAAACAATTCCGTGTAGACCTACCACTGTCTTTTCAAAGCAAAGTGATTTTAACTCCGTGAGAGAGAGATGATTATACAGTAATGTGTAGGCCTGAGTCAGACACGCTCATCTTACTCCTGACTGCAGCCAGCTTGAGGTACAGGAAGCCTCTGCTTTCTGCCAGTCTGGATTGCAGATTGCACTGGAGCTAATGAATCCCTCCTACTCGCTAAAGATCTGCTGACAACATGAGGATATTAACATATTGTAGCTAAGTGCAAGGGTGGATATTCAGGGGTTCTCTAGCAATCGATGTATTTTGCTTTAGTTATAAAAAAAAAAAAAAAATCATTAGTGATTTGAGCAACCACTATCAAAACTAGGCCAAAGTTAGAAGTTCTACTTGATGCACTTTTTTTTTTTTTTTTTTNTTTTTTTTTTTTTTTTCTGACTCTCAGGGTCTGCTTTTTGCTTGTTGTAAGGACAGTTTTATTGGATGGTGTTGTAAATTCCAGGGTAAGGAAGAAAATCAAACTCAAAGTTGAGAATTTTTAATGTCAGGATTTAATCTAGAGCAAACAAGTCCCACGTCATCCCCATTAAGGAGGGGGAAGCCCAGGAGGCCAAACTTCCTGCTCACTTCCTAGTGGTGTGTTGAATCAGTTGAGGTTCAGGCAGAAAATATGTGAGTAGCCCAGATGTCACTGATTTCCCAGATTTCACTGCATGGAGGAGCTGTCTTGGCTGTGAGCAGGGCTGAAGACCAAGGGGTGAAGTGCAGTAAACAGAGCCCTGGAGCTCACCTAAACCCCAGGCTTTACCCTGTCATCCACACAGCTTGAATATGAGCTAAGTTTGAGCTTGAGACTGGATTCAGACTCACTTTCAAGAGATGTATCCAGGGTCAAAAGGCAGGATTAAGAGACAGAAAGAGTGAGGCAGAGCTAGGAGGCTAACCCAAGCTGTCTTTGCTTTCTTAATTGGATTCATTGTCCCATATTATCTCTTCAGTTTTAAAATGAGTTTCATAAATGTAACAACTCAAGAGAATTATAGCCATCTGTGGCAACAGCATACAACTCTAATCCTATCTGAATAGGCAGCAAAATACAGTAGAGACACTTGACTTTGTTTCTCCATCTTAGGGGTTAAGATGTTCATTGCAGGCAGATCCAGGCAGCAGAGAATCTCAACAGTGACAGGAAGGTCACAGACACGCAGCTGTGCTCTGTAAAAACCTTTTGCATTGTCTACTATGAAGAATTAAATGTGGAAATGAGCAGTAGGTATTGACATCTACGTGTGTTAGTACCACTTATGTAATTGAATTTATTATAAGCAACTTAATTCCCATAGTGCAATTATAACAGATGGATAAACAAGATGCAATATATTGTTCGCTTTATGACAATGATCACATAATTCCAGCTTCAATGCTTTTACTGTTTGCATGAAACACTGATTAATAAAGCTTTGAAAGGCTGTCAGACAAAGATATATGAATGTGTGATATGAGTGAAATTACTCCCCAGTATAAAATCTAGTGAAGCTCTGTAGGGGATGAACATGATCTATTCTGTCCACCAGGTTCTCCTTGACAAAGGCTGAGCAGTGACTATAACCAGATATAATCATTATCCTCCACTTCCATTCTTTTTTAATCTACTTTTTTTTTCTCCATTTAGACCATGAGCCTTTGAGAAACAGCCACCTTCCTCCCTATCTCTGTCTATACGTGCTGTAGTTGTGACCCCACCGTGGAGGTTGTAGAAGCACAATATTACCACAGGTCAAGGGTTACACAAACAATTAGCACTCTGCCAGCACGGCCGTGAGCAAAAGTCACAATACCGAGAAAGGAAATAATCACCAAGAGCTTAGGAGGATGGAGGGTTAATTCATTTACCACAAAGCCATGTTACTGGAGATGCATTCTGTGGATTAACATTACTGATACATCCATTTTGTTAAGTGGATACAGTTGTCTGCTGACACTGCTTCACTTGAGATGATTGTGTTATTGAGGTATCTCACAAAAACTGATACCAATTCACGTTAGGGATTTTAGCAAAACTACTACCCAGCTTTTAAGATTTTCAGTATTTTGAAATTGAGGAATGGAGCGAGTAACAATCATTTTGGTTCTGAATTAGAAAATGTGTTCCTTAATAATTGTATTATTGCTCAGTTTCAGGAGAAAAAGGGATGCTTAACAAAAGATCAGATACCTGGCTATACCTAGGCTATACCTAGATATCTTTCTCTTTTTTATCACCTCAACGAGGATTGAAATGAAAGGTCAAGGTTAAATCTGTGATTTTGAGCTTGTTAGGTGATATCCCATTACTCTAGTTTATACTTCTGGTATCTAAGATTTTTTTGTTTCCTGAGAATTATTTAATTCCCAAATCTGCTGAATATGCCCTATTGCCCTTGGGAACTGCTATTTTGAAAATTACTGCTTAAAACTTTCTGGGTTAAGCATCCCTTAATGGAACCGTGCATATCTCCACATAATTTTAATGCTGACTTACATCAGGTGGATGTCATATGGTGCTAAAGTGAAATGCAGTAGCCAAATTCTAAAGGTTTTATGTAATTTTATGCCACCTGGAGAAATCAGGAATGTTTAGGTCTGGAGATGTTTGTGTTCCTTTGTTTCACACTGATACAAGGGAAGATAACACCAAATGAAGGGGACATGGAGCAAAATGAAGAGGACATGGAGCAAATGGATTTTTTAAAATTCTGTACTAATCTTCACAGTTCTCTTTCCTTTTATTTTGTCCTTTTATAAGCTCTTTCTAAAGTGCAGATGATAGGTTGTTTTCTGGGAATAATCCTGTTAGGAGGATAGTGTTGTACACATCCATCCCTGTATAGATCTCATTCTACAGGGGCAACATTTGAAATCAAAAAGTGATATCGCGCTATCTAGCCCTATTTTTCTTAGAGAACTCATCTTTATTGCACTCCATAATCTCTATCTGTGATGTCAAACCATGAAGTATAAACTGTAAAACAGAGGTGAGAAAGACACTTTAAAAAGGGAAAGTTTTGTCTTTTTGATATCAAGAGATTTGGGGTGAGAGGGCATCGTGCGACATTCTCAGTAAGTGTTGAACAAGGGATCCCCTGAATGTCAGAGGGGTCTTGAAAGAGTCTGAACTAAACTCCAACAAAGGCATTGAAAATCACTGCTCTGAATTCAGTGGCTTTTGGCCAGCTTGTTTAGTGAGCTTTTCTCTCACCCCAAGAAAGGGGCCCAATTTTCTTACACCAGAGTGATGGGCAACAAACATCCCTCAGTTCCAGAATACCCTGAAGGCAAGAAAGATCAAATTCTGGCCACAGGCTCTCTGCTGTTTGACCTTTGTCTGCTTAAACAAAAAAAAACTACATGCTTTCCTTCTCTATGAAATATTTTTCTGAAGATAAACAGTTATTTTAATGGAACAGGAGATTGCATAATCATTGTGAAGTCCTTGAGCTTTCTGCTGGCTGCAGATTTCTCTGTTAAAGTCCAGATGAGCTACACAATGTAAAAATGTATTTGGTAAGATTTTCATTGACATTACTAGGAAGGTGTAATGACTGTCGCTGTGATGTCAGCAGGAGGTGCTGTCAAGAAGGGTAAGGAAAAAACACCCTTAAAACCCCCTGCAGACCATCAAGAAGAAATCTTGTACTCTTGAGTAATTACAATTCTCAAGGAAAAAAATAGACTTGGATAAACCTGGAGGCACCTTTATGTTTTTCCTTTTGAAACCTTCCATCTCCCTGACATGACACTTTGCTGTTCTGCCATTTCTGTCATCCTGCCATGCTGGGATAGTTCTTTCTTCAGTGGGGAGGGAATATATTTGGTCCAAATACCCCACTGTGCCAGTATTTAAAGCAAAGTCTTTTTTGAGACTTTTAAAAAAGTCTTTTAATGAACAAACAGATATATTCTTTGTCTGTTGGAAGAGAAACTGCAATTATCAGGGGAATTTAATTTCAAATGGCATGTACATTTTTTATGTGGGTGGTGAGGTAGGCAGGCATCTCAGTGGTAGGTTATAGTCATGTTTGTTATGTACTTTGAATGTTAGTTTTCTGCTTTCAGTATGGTGCTTTTTTTCTGAGGTGCACAGGAAGCCTGGAGCAGTAAAGGGCCTCCCTTCCATGCCATTTTCCCACTTGTAAGGAAATCACGACTGAAATCGCAGTTGTGGAGGTATGCAGTCACAGAAATTGCATCCCAGGGAGGTGTCATGTCTTGCTGCAAGCTATTGCTGTCCCTTAGTCTAGACAGAAAATGGCTGCACAATTCTCTTGTGTAACTCCATTCCTTCCTGTTCTTTCCTGTGTGAATCGTTTTCATTGGTTTCTTTCTCATTCCCTTCCTTTTCACCACTCTATCCACATCCTTTTTCTTCTCAAGTAGTTCATGGACCAGTCAGGTCACAGGCCATCAAATTATGCACTTCCTTATGACCTTTTTGGATCTTACATGGTTCTCAAAACCATCAATGGTGGGTTTTGGTTTTGCTTTGTTTTGCTTTGTTGGTTTTGTTGGGTTTTCTTCACTTTTGAAATTAATGTTGCCTTTAAATGTTTATTTCTTCCCTGAAAGTCCATTGTACTGTCTACATTGTTTCTATCTCTGCTTTCTGACTCTTCCGTTAGTGCTCCTCCAGGCTTAGAGAGCTCCAGTGAGAGCTCTGCTATCTTCAGCTTTGCTTCCTGTTCTCCAGTTTGGAAGAAACACTTTTATCCCACTGGCAGCAATTTTCCTATTCACTCTTTTTCATTGCTTTGCATGTTGCTTTGTTACTACTATCTTTACAAACCTATCTTCACCTGTCACTGTCTGCCCTTGATTTAAAAAATGGAGAGCAGGCTGTGATCTTGCTGCAGAGAGGAAATACTGCTGATAGAAAGCTGCAGGGCTAAAGCCAATGGCTAAAATCCTCAAACTTTTCTATGCAAGATTTCCCTACAACCTCGTCTTCTTGATCTATGGCTGTTTTATGACAGTGAAGCAACCACAGATTAGATTCATCTGGCCTAGTGCTTTCATATTTCATCTCTGTAGATGTTGAAATGTATTTGCTATTTGCTGTGTATATTTGCTACCGCTCCTTTGTGTTTGATGAAATGTTTTTGCCATCTTGCAAAGGCTCTTTGGGTGGGACTCAGCAGTGTGAGCAGGGGCACGTAGTGTTATTTTAACCATTGTAGGGTTTCCTGTTTGGCAAGTATTGCCTCCTCAGGGGGGTGTGAGGCTGCCTCGGGTTGTGTGCTCCATGCAGATGGCTCATACTGCTGTGGGATGCTTTACCCTTCTGCAAATTGAGCATTAAGTGGCTGTCACTGGCAAGGCAGCATCTCTCATCTCATCTTGCCATCTTAGGCTTCCTCTGGCAGCTCTTCAGGAAGTCAGAGGAGTCCCACTTGTGTGGAATCCAGACGGACAGACAAATTATAGCAAATGGGAAACAAGCCCTCACTACAGAGCAACACTTCCCAAATGCTAATACCTCTGAGTGAAAATGCAGAGTCAGGCATAACAATGAAAGAGAAATATAGAAAAAGGTAAAATAGAAGTAAAACAAAATAAACATCAAATGTAGCCTTGTCAGCAAGCCCTGTTAAACTCAGCATTCGCAGAGGTCAGACTGGACTGCCACATGCCTCTCTATGGCTTTTGTTGGCTTAACCTTCACCTTGAGAATTTCATGCTCTGCAGGTCTTCTGCATAATCTTCTACTGTAAACCCTTTTTTTTTTTCCTTTTCTCTGAAATGTGTTTTCCTGAATTGGTTTGTAGTCCATTTTGGAGCAATGTTGCTGTGTGCATTGAGACTGGCATACGTTTGTTTATTACTACAGGGGCAAAATAATTTTCGCAGTGCCTCTTTCAAAGATCTGAGACTCACTGTAATTCCACTGAATTAAACCCATTAGTATGAGGTCCTTACCCATATTTATGTCTTTCAAAAAACCCTAAGCATTTTGCTGGGTAAATTAGAATGTGAAATATATCTTCTTTTTATGGCATATATTTCCTCCTTCCTTTATGGACTTCATACCCCACATGGAAAAGTCAAGACAGAAATTCCCACCTATTATTTCTTAAAAATAAACTACCAACACAATTCTCTGTGATTACAGGGAGTCTCTAAATGTTAGAGGTAATATTGAAATGTTGACAGGTGTCTAACTTCTACTGGTGAGGAATGAGCAATTTAGTTAGGATGAGCTAATCATGTATTTCCAGTGGTAACAGCTCTCTGTCCTGGATAAAAATGATTATTTTAATAAGGCTTGAAATCGCAGGCATGACATGTGCTGTGATAGTACGTAGGATGAACCAGTATGCAAAAGCAGAAACACTTAATGGATCTTGAGCAGGGATCCTCTGAGGGATTATTCAAGATTATAACAATAGTCTGTTAGCCATGGAAGTAAGATTTATGATTTTGCATAAAACAATTATTTACAATCTGGGGAAAAAAACCAAAAAAGCCCAAAGGCATTTTTTCCTCTCGTCTTTTTCTGTCTTTTAAAAGTATTTTGCTTTTTAATATTTAAAATGCCTTATCATACTTTATTGTTTTTTCCAGTTATCAAGGATGATACACAACTCAATTCCACTACTATTTACTGGCTTCAGCATATATCTCAGGCTATCATGCTAATATTGCAGGAAAGTCTATTTTTCTTAGGGTGCAGGCTGGGGTCGCTGTTGATGTCCTTGTTGCATTTTATTAGCAACAATATTAGACAGAAACTGCCCCTGGAAGAGGCTCATGGTCTGTCACAAAGCAGTATCCGTGGAGAACCACGGCTCTCCTGGTAGCCAGCTCTGCTAGGGGTGTATCAATTTCTTCACTTTCTGTCTCTAATTGTCTCCTCACACCCTCTTTTCTCTGTAAGATGAAAGGTCTTTTGGGAGAAGCTGACCAAATCTACTGCACGAAGCTGTGCTTGGCACAACAGGACACAGATCCTGGCTGGAGCTTTTTTGGCAACGCAGTGATACGGATAATACACTGATAATAAAGGTTCCATGCAGGAAGATCAATAGGTACAAGGCGTAAGTGCTTTCAAGCCTCCTCTCCTCTATGATTAGTAGGGAACAATTCATATTTAGCCCATCATCCTCGTAAGAGTTGTGTGAGAATTAATCATGTAATGCTTGCACAGTGCTTTGAAGAGGCAAAGGCAGATCCCTGGCTGTGTCGCAGTTCAGGTAGCACAAACTACCCTAACACAGCCAAAGCCAAAAATCATCTGCTGGATTTCTTGGCTACTGGACAGCAGTTGTGGAAGTTATTTCAGCATCTTTGCTAGCCTGGCTGTGAGGGTGAGAAGTCTCCTGCCTCTTCCTAGGCTCACAATTCCTCAGGGATGGACTCAAGACAGCTCTTGGCAGAGAGGAGCCTGAGGATACACAGTTCTTCCAAAATTCTCCTTCATGTGATCTGGACAGAGCAGGGCATTAGAGCAAAGCACAAAGCAGCAGCATTTTATGTACCAGATCTCACCTTGCTCAAGCCTTTTGTGTATGGAGCTTTAATTATTGCAATTCTCTGTCTCCATGTCATGCTGCCATTTGTCACAGTGTTGAAAATAAGTGTGAACAAAAGCGAAAATAACTACATCAAGCAAAGCCTAACTGAAGGAATGGATAAGAAGATAGCCTTTTTAAATAAGTGCTCTTGTTAAGGAAAAATGGTAAGCAATTCTGGCTTTTATTTTTTTTTAGACTCATAGAATTGTTAAGGATGGAAAAGACCTTTAAGGTCACTGAGTCCAGCCTTTAACCCAGTAAACCACTAAACCACTAAATGTCCCCAGGTGCCACATCTCCACCTCTGTTAAATACCTCGGTGGATGGGTACTCAACCACTTCCCTGGGCAGTCTCTTCCAGTGCTTGAGAACACTTTCAGTGAAGTAATTTTTCCTGGCAACCAATCTAAACCTCCCCTGGTGCAGCTTAAGACCATTTCCTCCTGTTCTATCATTTGTTACTTGAGAGAAGAAACCAACACCCCTCTCAGTACAGTCTCCTTTCAGGTAGTTGGAGGGAGAGATAAGGTCTCCCTGAGCCTCATTTCCTTCAGGCTAAATAATCCCTCTTCCATCAGCTGCTCCTCACAGGACTTCTAACAAACTTCTGAAATACCAGAAGCATTTTTGAAACACAACAGAACTGAAGAACTCATGTTCAGTTCTGCCCACTTAAGCATTTTAATGGGTCTAGATGGACACCTTTCAAGGCTCACACAGAGTCGTAAAGCAAGGCAAATTCATGCTTTTCTTTTAAATCTAAAACAAAAGCACTTCTTGGAAATAGAAGGGAGAACATTTCCTTCTGCTTTAGAATAAGCCACTGAAATAACCTTCTTATAGAACTGTACTCGTGGTCTTCTGATTGTATTTGGTGCCTTCAGAACAGAAAGGATTCAATGCCAACAGAAGTTATTAGTTTGTCATAAGTCACTTCACAAAATCTATGGCTTGTATAATGGAAAGGGTCCTGGAACCTCATATTTTTTGGCTTAAATATTTATGTTCTTTAGTTTCTTTACAGCAAATCACAGCTCAGCATCAGCATTCATCTGTTTGAGGGGCAGAGCTGGAAAGTGGTCCGGGTCTTTTCCGCCTCTGGAAGCCTGTGCTGCAATTTCAGTGGGGTGGGCATGGAAGAACCAGTTCATTCACCATAGAATGATGGGATTCAGTATACAAAAGTGATGGAAGTCAGGATAGGAAGATGTGATACTTTTTTTCAGAAGCAGGAAACATTCTATGAAGAGTGGAAACCAAGCATTCAAAACAGCATGTGAGTGCTTTAGCTGCTCTGATTTAGACCTAGCATAAAAATCTGAAGAGCTACTTCACAAGCACTTCTTGTCCTCCATTGACTTCCATTAAGAATCACAGTTCTTGCAAGCCTGAATAATATATTTTTCCGTGTGTGATTGTGTGTATGTATATACATAGGTATGAGCTTTGTCATCTGGGAGGATGGCAAGATCTGATGGAGCCCTTTCTTCAGAGCACCCACAGAGCACCCACAGGCTTTCTCTTATTTAAAACCCAAGCACTTCTGGAGAAGCTGCTTCTTCCCAGAAACTTAAGAGGTTTTATTCTCAATGGAGTGCTTTATGAAAAAAAAAAAGGCAAACAAACAAAACACTTCTATGAGTAATTGCACAGAAGGCTTGAGTCTGCCAGAACAAGACACAGCCCACCTTCACTGTGAACACAGAGTTGTCCTGGGGCTCTTCAATCAGCTTTAGTGTTAGGTCTATTCCTTTTGCAGTTAGGGTTCAAAACAATCTTTGCTGTTCTAGATTTCTGTTTAAAATATACATAAGAGTTGTTCTAAAAATAATCAAACCAGAATGTTCCTTCTGCACAAAATGTCATGATTTTTATTGCTTTTCATTTGCAGGAAAACGGAAAATTAAAAATTCATTTTTTTGTATCAACACAGAAACTGGAAAGTTTTAAATTGATGATATTAATATGAAAACTTGAAGATGTTTTTGCACAGAGGAGTTTGCTGTTTCGAAACAATTTTCTTTCCCTTGAACTAATTTTATGAAATTTTTGAATGTTCTTTTCGAGTGAGTGTGAGGGAAGTAATGTGAGATTTTTTGAAAGGAAATGCTCCAACAAGTCAGTAAAAGCCCTTTAAGATCTACTGCAGATACTGAAGAAGTGACATGAGTGCAACCAGCATCTGGAAAGGAGAGGATGGTACAAACTAATCCTGTTTGGGGTCACGGTGCCCATGGGAGGAGCCAGCAGCAGGGGAGGAGCCACAGGTCAGAGCAGCTCACTGTAGCTTCTGCCCTTAACTCCTGTCAGGCACAATTTTGCAAAAAAACTCAGCACTTCTCATGCCACTTCTAGTTGATATAACTGCAGATATTCAGCAACTGGAGAAATTGCTCTGCTTTGTTTGGGGCCAGCCTTAAACCTTTTCTGATCAGAAGTTTAATCATTTGTACAACAGAACTAATGATGGTTTGCCTGTTGTGCAGAGATAAGGCAGTAGATGGGAGATGCAAATAATTTTGAAAGATTTTGTTTTCCTTTCGTGGAAGTTATTCTAGTAGTGGGGAAATACTGTTCTACTACCATTTTTAAACAGATTTTTGAAAGGTCATTTTAAATGGAAATACTGATTTAAAAGGCAGGAGTCTATTTTAGTACTGCAAAGCCACTGGGGGAAAAAGAAGAAGTTATCCTCTCCTTTTTTATGCTGATTATTTGAGTTGGTTGCATTTTTTGTTCATAGCTATTGTAAAAACAAAATGTAAATGGCACAATTAAACATTTGGAACAGCCTCCTTTATCAGTGTATAATTCACAGTGTGTCAGGGACATCTAATAACATCCTATTACGGATCACTTATCAGATAGTTGTTGAGTTAACTGCTATTATCTTCTTTGCCATCCCCCATAATTTGATGTGAATAGTTTCCGTTATTTGCAGGATGGTAATAATCTTCCCACATTGTTATGAAGCCCTTTTTCTGTCGTTTTTTTGGGCCTTGTCTCCTGTTCTCGTTCTTGCCTGGTTTGTGTTATCACCTGGCAGTAGCACTATATAGGTTATTATACTTCTTGCTTGCTCTCTCCTTGCACCCTGCAATTGGCCCCTGCTGTGGGTATTTTTGTTCTGGTTTGATGGGGCTCCTCTTCTATCTGCAGTTGCTGCTGGTGCTCTGTGTGTTTTCTAACGCAGATTTTTGGTGGCTAAGAGTGATGCCTTATCCCTGTTCCTAAAATCAGAGCTGAACACGGTTAGAAGGGAAAAAGGGGGTTTTTTCCCTCGGTGTTTATTTCAAGGATCCCTGGTGCACTCTGTCCAGGTGGAACACTCAGAACGTGCACATCGAAATGCACACCCCAAAATGCACACCCAGGATAGATAGGGTATAGAATTATAGCTCTCTACAAATCAGCATATCTATCAAAGATTCCCCAATGAGTGAGGCCAAGTGAACCCCTCTCCCCGGAACCCTCCCCTGGCCAGACCCATCTTTGAGTTTACAAAATGTGTTCCAGAGAGGACCTTGGTGTCTGAGGCCTCCAAAATGTTCAGTCTCCTAACTCAACAAAACATTAAGTCTGGGAATGTAGGCTAAAAGAAACACCAAGAATACGAAAGGCCACAAAGGCATACAAAAGAGGTATAAAAGAAAAGGCAAAAAATCATTGTGGCCTCAAGAGCACTAAAGCTCCTGCATTGTCACTCTCTGCCTGCAGTGGACACCGTAAAGGTCTGTGACACTGCCACCACCCCAGCGTCCAGGCAGGGCTGTGGCACCTTTGGTGCCTGTCACTGACTAAGGCTGAGCTCTGGTCTGGAGCACTCATTCCCCACTCCCCTTTTGCTCCTCCTTCACTGGCAACAAGCACAGCTTTCTGACCCGTCGGATGCTGGGATCACTCAGCTGCTGCACCCTGGGGCACCCACCAGCCTAAAGGGGTGCTGGGGCATGGTGAGAGCATCTCCCCCTCCCGAGGCCAGCCAGCCTGGACCCCTGCTCCACACCCAGAGCAGCTCCTCTATCTCCTGAGCACCCTCCGGGGAGCAGCCAGCTCCCAGGTTTCTTTGGGAAGCTGTCTGCAGGCAGCATCCAGCCACATGCCGGGGAGATGGGAAGAGGCAGGAACCACAGGCTCTGTGAGCACAGGCCAGTCTCCAGCTGGCGTCGTGCCTTGCAGCATTTTTCAGGTTTTGAGTAATCAGGCAGAGCAGTTCTGGTCAGGAAACCCAGGTGGTGAGCTCTGTCTCACTCTTAAGAAAGAAGTTTTGTGCCTCTGCAATATCTGATAGCAATCAATGCAAGCAGAAAGGTCCAGAAAGCTGACGAGGGCCTTGAGAATTATAGTGCAAACTTCTTATTTTTTGTTGTTCCCTTTCAGTTCTGAATTTTAAGCACTCAGTCCTTGGTGCTTCAGTTCTGTCTTTCCAGCATGCTCTGGTGAATATTGTGTCAGCGACAACTTCCAAATATGCACCTGTTGGTTAAAGACATCTTTAATTTTTCCAGACTTGTTTTACTGAGAAATTTAATTTTTAATCAAATGGCCAAGCTGACTAAGCAGTGATTTGATAATACTTCCTCACCAATAGACTTCAAGTTGGAATTCTTAATGCATCATTAGTACTCCTTGCTACAGCAGGCTCACCTTACAGTGTTAATATTCCTAACTAGAAATACCCAAGATTATGGGATAACTGCTGCCTCTCTCCCTATGAAACACTCATGAAAAATGCTTAAGAGTATTTCAGAACCATTCATAGCACAATAACAGAACGTCTTCTGGTGTATATTTTTTTTTCTCCTGTCCAGATACTAATTCAACACTCAGCTCAAGTGACCATAAAGTATATCAACACATTCCTAATAAAAAGTGAAGTTTCCCTACAGGAGCAGTGAGCTGTCAGCTATCTTTCTGACTCCCTTTATTTATTTTCTGCCTTTCCCTTTTGCTAGCTCTTGTCAAATTTCTCTGGAACATTTTTTTCTCTGTTATTCTGCAAGAACAGAAGAAAAGAAAATTGAGGGAAAAAAACTAGGGGCTTTAAAGTTTAAAAAATTGGCACAATTTGGGAACTGTAGAAGCAGCTGTTAGTTGCACAGGCCATAATTTATTAGAATACACATGACTGTAGTCAGCAAAATTAGTGTTTGCTTGGGTTTGCGTTTCAGGCAACTCACCACTTTTGAAACTAGCAAATAACAAAGACATCAAGGAAAGCAAAGGAAAAGGGTTTTTTTGGTGTGGGTTTGTTTTTTTGTTTTTGCTTTTTTTAATTTTTTATTCTAGCACACTCTTTTAGCTCCAAATTACACCTCTGCAAAGAAATGTGTAATTTCTTTCATTTTATGATCACCATCATCATTCTGTGAATATCACTGGCCGGTGTAGTTACCAACAGCTCAGACCCATGGAAGCCTGAGCTCAAGGTAGGATAGGAGTGACTGTGGATGCAGGAGGTTTATCAATTAGCTGAAAAAACCACAGTTGTTTGGCTTGACTACATGTCACTTCCCCTTTAGCAATGTGTATACCTAACAGTAAAAGATTGTGGTGAGAAAAACCTTCCTGGCAGGATCCCACTCCAAGGACTGTCCCTTCCTTCGCTTATTACTGGGGAAAAAAGAATCACATTCCAAACGCTTGGAAGGGAAACGAGCTGACTCCTTCATTCCAAATCAAGACATCAGCTAACAAAAATAAATATGCCTCAGAGGATTCTTAACCTGTTGCTGCATCAAAGTGGACCAAAATGTGACGGTGCACCCCTCCATTCCCTGGCAGCATCCCTTGTGACCTGGCCAATCCCACAAACGGTGGCTCGGGCAGGGCAGTCGGAGCTGGGAAATCACGGGTCAGCTCTGGAACTGCAAAGCTGAACCCAGAGCTGTGCCGGGACTCCCGCGTGTGAAGCAGCACACAGCTGAACGTGGTCGTGTTCTGTTTATAGATCCGGAGAGGAAGGGGTAAATGGAGGGAAAAGATGATCCTGATAGAACAGAAACTGCTAAAAAGTCCAATTCAAAGCACAATCTAACTTAAAAGAGGTTTCGCCCAGGAATTTGATGTTTCCAGTAATGGAATCCTAATTCTTTAGAGGGCCCAAATGCTTAGCATGAGTCCCATGAGACAGAGGAGTTCAGATGCTCTGGTTCAAGCCTCTGCTCTACCACAATTTTTTATTTAATCTTGGCAAAACTCTGAAGATAAAATTAAGAATTTAATTAAAGGCTGAAGGAAGTTAGGCCCCCTAATTACTGCAGTACTTTTGGAAATGTTTACTCTTTGACCTTTTCTATTTTCAAAACATGCTTCAAAGTTCTTCCTTATAATATTACCAGTATAAAGCCATTAAAAACTGTGATGTTCACAAGCGAGAAGAGAAATAGCTGTGGTATCTCAGTAGCAAAAGGCAAAAAAACCCCAAACAACTCACTATTGTTTTAT
This sequence comes from Daphoenositta chrysoptera, assembly GCA_013397915.1. Taxonomy (NCBI): domain Eukaryota; kingdom Metazoa; phylum Chordata; class Aves; order Passeriformes; genus Daphoenositta; species Daphoenositta chrysoptera. Next base: position 1,172,936 of record VZRO01000218.1, read on the forward strand.
GGTTGCTACTGGTTTTCTTAACAAAATGAGACACAATAAGAGACTGTGAAATATGTGACCCTCAAACAACTGTCAGCACTGCAAATCCTGCCTTTCTTCTTGCTTTCACTTTAAAAATCGTTGTATTGAGTACTGTATGAGTGAAAATTAACCCTACTTGCCCTTCAAACCGCTGTTCATTATGACATTACCTACAGTACCACACTACCACAGAAATGTTTGATCCAATAGACATTCCACAAGCAGCATTGACCCCAAATAATAAAAATAATGGAAGGAAACAACAACTAAGATAAATTTTCTGATTAAATATTGATGTAGAAATTATTATTTGTTTCCTGACTTTCCTACATTTAGTATTTGTTAGCAGTGTCCCTCAGTCATGAAATATTAATGATCTATTTTTATAGCTTGCTTTTGTACTTAATCTGAGTTATTTTATGAAACTACTTATTTTTATGGTCCTGAGGATTTGGATGCTTTCTGCCTATTGAGCTACACCATTATTGTCACCTCAAGTGTAGAAAATTTTTTAAAAACTATTTTTAGAAGTAAGGACAGTATTCGTTACCATCTACGGATTAACCACTGTGAGAAATTTGAGTTTGCTGATGTTCACAGGCTGCAGAACACCCTCCAGACACATTTCATTAGGTGTTGTGCCCCTGTCAGAGGTGAATCCTCTCAGCCTTGAAGCACGTGAAGTACTGAATCAATGCAGTCTCAAATGAGTGGGATATCAGCCACGAGACCAAAATCACCAGGGACATCAGGACAGGCACAGTCAGTCTGTGCTCCTTTTAGCTCAGCACCCAAGCAGGGCTTCTGACAGATTCTTGAGAAACAAAGGGTATAATCAAGAAAAGAGTAATGCTTTCTCACCGTGTCTTTCCAGATTTCACCTAACCTGCATCTTAGAAACTTTCTGAGGCAGAGAGAATGTCCTGGTGTTTGACAGTCTTTGTGTAGTTTTTTGTTCCTGTATTTGTCAAAAGTGTTTTGTGGGATGCACATGCTTCTACAGCGTGAGGTGTGCACCCCCATCCTGCAAAATGCTATCTGCTCCTTGTTCAGAACACTCACTTGAACATTTAATTACATTTGTCCAAGTTTTGTGTTTTATAAAGCAGTGAACAATCATTTCTCACTGACTTTCCCTGACCTACTCATGATCCTGCAACCAGTGCCTCTTTTTGAGGCCTGAGTCCTAGTTATTTTTGATACTCCTCAAAAGTAAACTTTTCTTTACATTTGATCAGCTTTGGAGCACTTTGGGCATTTCAGTTTTTTCTCAGAAAAGAGAAAAACATGGAATTAGTGGGCTATGATTTTGTACATTTCTCCTTTTCTCTATCAGTTCTGTTTGTACTCATCCCAACAAAGTCTATGGGGAAATTTCACTTTAAAGTAGCTTTAGAATAACTAATCATCAATAAAGAAATTTGGATTTCTAAAGCCTTGAAAAACTTCCATGATCTCTGTTAAGTTTCACCTTGCTTATGTGCAGAAAAACCGCAGCAGTTCAGAGCAGCCCCTGTCCTGGTGTAAGCCTAATGGCTCCCACAGCTGGTGTATATCGATGTACCTCTATTGATTTACAGACTCCTACACTGATTTGTATCAAGCGAGGATATGTCCCGGTGATAAACTTTGTTTTCGAACAAGCTGGGGGGATAGCTGTGTGGAAGCAGAATTGTGTGCCAGGCACAGAGCTGCAGTGAGCAGTGGAGCTGCCCCGGCAGGGCAGCAGAAGTGCCAGCAGCAGCAGCAGCAGTGCCAGCAGCAGCAGCAGTGCCAGCAGCAGTGCCAGCAGCAGCAGCAGCAGCAGTGCCAGCAGCAGTGCCAGCAGCAGTGCCAGCAGCAGCAGTGCCAGCAGCAGCAGCAGCAGCAGCAGCAGTGCCAGCAGCAGTGCCAGCAGCAGTGCCAGCAGCAGCAGTGCCAGCAGCAGCAGCAGCAGCAGCAGCAGTGCCAGCAGCAGTGCCAGCAGCAGTGCCAGCAGCAGCAGTGCCAGCAGCAGCAGCAGCAGCAGCAGCAGTGCCAGCAGCAGTGCCAGCAGCAGTGCCAGCAGCAGCAGTGCCAGCAGCAGCAGCAGCAGCAGCAGCNCGAGCCGCGGCGTGGCCACACGGTGGCCGTGTTTGTGAGAGCTCCTTGCCAGCAGAGCTCCGGCACCGCAGCTCCGTTTATCCCTTTCGGCTGGGGAAGACAGTCACCCACAGTGCCGTTGCGATTACAGCGCTCGCCGTGTCCCAGCTGCCCGTCCTGTATCACGGAACACAAAAACCTGCAGGGATCGGCAGATGCCGACACGCTTTTACAGAGGGGAGCAGCCTGGAGGTGGAATTGTGTGAACAGGATGTAATTCCTGATATCCCTCGGGTGACAGGCCACACCCTTATTTTGGCTGTGCCGGCTTAGTCGCTGGTCTAAAGACACCATCAAACCTCTGCCTGTCAGGCACAGCGAAATGGCCCCCTGGAGTTTGTGGCACCAAGAATGGGATGCTGGCAGAGCATAGATGGGGTGTCACTGCCCGCCTGAAAGGATGGAGTTAAGGTTTAACCTGTCTGCAGTTTGGGTTTGAGCTTGATAGCAAGATGTGGGCAAGGCAGTGCTGATCTGGCCCGGGTTATCTGATCAGCAATCAATTCACCACCGTGGCAAGGTGGTCATTGGGAAATCAGATTGATAAAGCATAGCTTTCTGCTATGGACCACACCTCTAAGGTTCAGCCCTACAGTGGAGGAATGGTATTCCTTCTTTAGTCTTTAGGAATTTTTTCAATAAAATAATTCCTCCATTTTATAATTGGCAACTGCAAATCACTCACTAATCTCTCAGTGATTAGTGTCTGAAGTTTGTTCTTTATTTGTCTATTTTATCAATTTACATTTTATCACAAACATCAGAAGTTTATATATCTGGTGATTTGTTGATGTGTCCACTGGCTCATGCAACAGAGGAATAGAGGCAAGAACAAGAATTTGAAAATATAAGTCTCCCGAAAAGGATTTAACTGAATATGTCTTTTTCAACTCCTGCACATCCTTCACAAGTAAACAGAGAACATCACTGTCTCTCTATTTATCTGTGTATATGTAAAATGTGCCCAATTTGGCTCAGGGTGGATTAATCTAAAGAAATTCCACTTTGACTTCAGTAGGAATAGGATCAGTATAGAAGAAGCAAGAACAGGGTTGCAGTAACTGCCTCTATTCATGTGACAAATTAGATGATGAACTTTTGACACCTAGTCTAGTTCTTCAGCCACGTGGCTGCCCTACAAACTTCTATCTAACCCCAGTTTGAGAGTAGGTACTTAACTACAAGAGAACTTCAGGAATGTCACACAATAGGACTACTTTTTGAGCTTATATTTATGCATGTTCTCAGGCATTCTGCTAAAATTCTATTCACTCTGAGATATCATTTTTTCCTTTTTATTTCCTAAAATATACTGAAAAAATAAAAAAACCCAGAACAAAGCAGGAATCCAAGCAACTGAAACTGAAATGTTAACTTGCAAAGCAGCTTCCTAGACCATAACTATTCTTTTATAATTATGACAGAAATCGAGGGACCATCATTGAAATAGGTTGTCTTCATTGCTTATGCCAGCCTCAGTCAGATCATAAAGTCTGGTTTTGGAGAGGTTCTTTGATATAAATGGTTTCATTGATTGAAAAACAGTAATACCAAAATACATATGAGACTTACTGAGATCTCAGACAAGCATTGAACAAGAAGTCATGCAGTAGGAACAGGATTCTGAGCTGCTACAAAGCTTCATCTTCAGCAGTACCTGCCCAGAAGTCTAATTGGCATCCTTTTCACAGAGCTATACTATCTCTAGGCCCAAGACTAGGAAAATCACAATTTCTCATATTTTAGGAAAATCTTCAATTTTATCAAACAGCTCTGAAAATCAAATGTTTGCAGGAAGTAGTTTTTGCATGTCAGCAGGTTGGTATTATAGCACTATAGAGATTCCTAATTTAACTGTAGATAATTGGAGTATACTTTAAAAATGCACATACATCATAATTCCAATATTTTAAGAGACGTAACATAGCAAATATTAGGGTGGCATACATCTATTATTTTCCCTCTGACATTTGGAATTAAGAAGGAAGAAAGCAATTTGCAAATGTAAGTTTGAATTAGATCAAGAGACCAGTGAATATTTTAGCATTGTCTACCAGAAATGCTTTCTGAACAGTCCAGCTGTCACAAAAAAACAACTGGAACATCAAATACAAGCAGCATGTGAAATGCTGGCACTGTTCTTTTGATATTCCCATGGCAAGATCCCAGGTGCACAGAAAATGAATGGTATGGAGCATTTCATGCACTTGTGATCATTATGTGGTATTATCACAGTCTTCATACATTTTAGACTAGAGACAGGATTTTGTGAACATAGTATAAGAATATGGAGCCAGGGAAAGGTATTCATTCCAATTCCAAGAAAAGTAAAATAAGAGAAAACAGGTGAACAGTAAAACAGAATATAAGAATATTTGACAGTAGGATAAGTCATGGTCTGACAATTTATCTGTTGTGGATGTATTTTTTGTGTATCAGACATCTGAAAAATATTTCAACAGATGAACTGACAGAGAACAATGAAGTGGCTTTGTTTGTTCCTTGGGAAACATCTCCCAGAGAGCAGGACAGAATGAAAGAAAAACTCTTAAGTGCTTGCTTGAAAATTTATCAAGTAAAGTGGGGATCAGAACACATTGGGAACAATGAGTTGACCTCTCCTCAGTTCATAAATAAATATATGGAGGGAAAACTGGAAAGGACTTCACAAGAGGAACAACTCCTTCACACTTAAATGTTTGAATGAAACCATTAAAACTGCTAATATGAATCTGCAATCCTGAATTCTCTTCAGTGAAACAAGTCCCTGCTCAGCAGAACAGTTAAATAGATGCTCATTCTGCAAATCATTATGAAATATTTCTTACTGTCCCTCCACTGGACACTGAGGTTGTATGACCTTTCCTTAATCTGCTTCAAAAAGACTCATTAAACCATTTAGGAAAGTGGATTGAATTTACCCCACTCATTTCATCTGAAGCGGATTAAGGAATGCTAATCCATTCCCTACAGATTAGAGGTTACTAAGCCTTCCAACATCACTATGAAATCGGGAAGATCATGTTTATGTATGACCACATTAAAATAAAAAAGAAAGCTGGACGTATCCTGTAATCAAACAGGTGATTTAGACTTTTACCCAGCCCTAGAGTTTGTGATGTATTTTACAACAGGAAGTATCAAGGCACTGGAGTACCCAGCATAGCTTTTATGGCACATGTTCCACACAAAAAGATTTCAAATGTGTGAAATGTCTTCCATGAGGAGGAAGAATACCACACACACGGCCGGAAAGATCAACCCTGCCTGCTTGGACTGCAGCTCCTGGAAGTTCTTGTACCAGTGCTGGGAGCCATGTGGGCAGCAAGTCCTGCAATAGGCAGAATTTCACAGGATTTCGCTGAGCATTGAGAAATCTCCTTAGTCTAGAACAGATTTACGATAAGACTGTGAATTTCCAACTCCCTCCCAGACTTGCTGTTTCTGGCTCTCACAAGCACCTGCAAAGACATCAGTTAAACTCACACTTGTTTTCAAGCTTCTCCATAAGAATATCCATCCTTACCATTACACTGGGAAACGTGTTAATACAATCACACAAAGAACCCTCTTTATGGAATGGTTTGGATTGGAAAGAGCCTTTAAAGGTCATCTAGTGCTACTCCCAACACTCTTCCCATGAAGTAAAGTAAAGCAAAGCAGGCAATAAGGTGCAGCAACTTTCCTCTCCCCAGTCTCAACACGTCAGTAAACAGCATCTCCTAATGCTCACCTGTGTCCTGGGACAAACTAAAGTTCATCTTTGAGCCAGTGGCTCATTCTTTGCCAGTTTTAGAAGGTTGAAAATGGAGCTTTATTCCCAAGGTGAGGGAACTGAGACCTCTGCACCTCCCTATAGCTCAAGAGAAAAAGACAAAGAGCGACACATGCTCTGGAGCTGGGCAGGATAAGATGGGAATGAAGAATGGCCTTTGACACCCAACAATTCTGTCATCTGTCAGCTCCAGAATCTAGAATTATGTATTATGTGTCTATCAAGAGCCAAGTTCAGTCTGTCTTTGCATCATTCCAAGATTCAAATCCCTTGGGGGGTTCAGTGGGTTGAAGGAGCCCACCCCTCCCAACTGCAGTGGTGGGACTGAAACACAGCCAAGCTGAGGAGGAATGGATGGCAAAGCAGAGGTTCCCTCTGGCTGCCCCTCCTGCTCATCCTGTTTCTTGTGACTTACAGACATCCCCCTCTATCTTATCAGTGTTCATTTTTTCCCACCACTCTCCCAGTCTGTGCAGAAAAAGGTTTGCCTATGCTTTTTGGCATTGTCACATAGTGGTTCTGTCCTGTCAATAAAGGTGGTAACCTGGATGTGTCCTGGCAGGTTTGGGGCCACCAGATAATGAGTTTTACTCTGTTTCTATTGCAAAGAACACAAGAAAATTCAATGTACTATTTTGCATATTATCTAAGAAATTTTAGAATTTGTAAAAAAGCAGCTTTGCATGAAAAGTACCCGGTTTCAGCTGTGACATGGTTGGTATTGTCAGACCTGCATATATTCTCATTGGTGATAAACTGTTTAACAGCACATGATGCAGAAACAAAATTAGTAAATGACTTGTTGAACTCGGTAGAAAAATCCAAGGATCACCCTTCACAGGGGTCAGATAATCTACCGGGGGAGAAAGATCTTTAGAGAGCCATCTCCCTCTTTAAAATGAGCACCTGATTATTCGAGTCGGGTTTGAATTGTCTCCTTTGTGCAAGTGAGGTGTTATTCTAAGATTTGTTTTAGAGATTGTACTCTGCATTTAAAATCTCCTTTATGTGTAATCTTCTGCTATCTCCTTTGTTCTTGTCAAACAGATGAAGGAAGGAACTCCTGCCAATTTTTTTGTTTCTCATTTGGTGTATTGTTATAAATTGTTCACACAGGCCTTCATAAAAGATTTTATTCACTATCTTTTATTAAGGATCCTTATGCAAGTGTATGTGTCTGTATTTATAATCATGTGTATTTGCATAAAATGGAAGAGGCCAGTACTCAGAATAAAAAAAAAAAAGAATGCAAACCTTAGCAATGAGAATTCAGCTATAAAATTGTCAGGCTCATTAAAGAATTTGGACTAATTCATGAGAGGTTTTGTCTTTGAAACTTCCTTCCTACATGCATTTGTCTACACAAGTCCAGGAAATCAGTTAATAAACCAGAATTCTGCAACAATCTTTCTCTTTTTTTCAATCAGTTTTCCAAACAGTCTGATATAATGAGATGTTCTGCATTAGAACTGAATGTGGTTCTTTGTAACTATTATTCTGAGAATAGTTATATATGCATAGTGCACTTTAGAAATACATGGTAGCACTATCTAAGTGCAATGTATTTATTCAGTGTTGTAAATATTCATGGTGCTTCCTATGTCAATAGAAAATAACAAATTATATTGTGCTTTTGGTTATGGTGACACTGATCTCTGATTATTCCACTGACTCAATAGTGGTTTCTAGACTTTAATAAGTGTAACTAATACAGGGATATGGCCTATGTAAAAAAATATGGAAATAAAAAAAATAAAAAGCTTTTAAGTACAAGGCTTTTCTGGCTCTGTGTTCATTCTGCTTTGAATTCTGACCTGGAGATAAATGACAGGCATTTTGCAGTCAGACTTGAAACTGAAACTTGGAGTGCCTGCCTTGGGAGAAACTGCAGGAATGTAGAAATCTTTTGAATGTTGTTAGTAATTTCTAAGTACCTGACTCAGGCTGTTAAAAAGAAATCACTGTTTACTAATCTGAGCTCTAAACTATCAGATAATTACTGTGATAATGGATACTGACTGAACTAAAACAGGTAATGTCAATATGACAAAAGATGGAAGAGGAGAAAGGAAGGAAACAAACAAATTTTTTGCTCAAACTCTCCAGATTGTCCAAACTGGTCATTTGCATAGCTACAGGTGAGCCACACTATCGTTCTTTTTCAGTATCCCTGCATTTAATCTGAAACTCTGCAGAGATTTCATATTTTAGGTATTGGAGCAGTCATCTGGTACGTTAGGTAGTGGCACATAAATAATGGTAAGTCTGAGTCTTGGTGTAAATTTATACAGTGGGAAAGCAAAGGTTTGCAGTAAAAGCACTCTGTAAAACCTGTGACTTAGCATTTTTGGAATCAAATAGCCTGACCATGGCTTTAGGAGTAAACAGTGCAGATCTAAAGCTTGCTCATGGTGCCCAGGTGATTATGGGAAGCTGGAGGAGCTGAGCCTGGGCACACACCATGGACACCTCTTCTGGGGGTCTTTGCAGCAGTGTAAGATGAAGTTACATCTTGTTACCCTCCTTTTGTTTTGGAGAACAAATTTTAAAAATTAGGTTAACTGAGAAAAGGATTATAAATTTTTTACTCCTTTTGAATTTTCAATGTTAGTATGATACCTCACCTACATCTGTCAGAAAATCAAGAAAATCCTTGAATGAGATTTCAGTGCCTTCCTCTTACATGGGCATCTTAACCTTCACCAGCACATTAATGGTGATGGCTCTTACTTCTTTGTTATAAAAAATTATAAAACATTGTACTTTCCTAATTCTGAACAAAAATGAAAAACTGAAATGTAAAGAAATATCTACAAATTATGAGATTTGTAATAATGAGCAATGCCACTAGGTTCTAATGTAAATGATGTTACCTGTGCAATCAGTTTATTTAAAATTCGGTTCTCACTTTTTCATAAATTATGATTCTTTTTCTTCTCTGAAACTCAAAGGTGTCTTTGTCTACCATAAACCAGGACTGAAAAGGCAGACCAAAGGTATAAATTTCACAGATGTTTTATAAGTCCTTTATGGACTAACACAAAATTAAAGGTTCAACACTTCACCTGCTTGTACCCCATTATGAGCTGACCTGCTGCAGTGAAGTCACAGATCTCTCTGCTGAGTGCAGCCTGAGAGGGAATTTAAGGCTCTCTGTGTCAGACAGGTGTTTCTCTCAGCTTCAAATCCTATGATAAATATTAAAAATATTAACAATATCATAGACTCACAGAACCGTTTAAGTTGGAACAGACATTTAAGATCGTCTAGTCCAATCATTAACCCAGCACTGCCAAGCCCACCACTAAACCATGTCCCCAAATCCACACTCCAGGGATGGTGACTACACCACTTCTCTGGGCAGCCTGGTCCAATGCTTGAGAACCCTTTTGGGGAAGCAATTTTTCCTAACATGCAATCTAAGCCTCCCCTGGCACAACTTGAGGCAATTTCCTCTTGTTCTATTGCTTGTTACTTTACTCAGGTAGTTGTAGAGATTGATAAGGTCTCCTGAGAGCGTCCTTTCCTCCAGGCTGAACGACTCCAGTTCCCTCAGCCACCCCTCACCAGGCTTGTGCTCCAGATCCCTCCCCAGCTCCACTGCCCTTCTCTGGACATGCTTCAGTGCCTCCGTGTATTTCTTCAGTGTGGAGCCCAAAGCTGAGCACAGGATTCAAACGCAGCCTCCCCAGTGCTGAGCACAGAGGGACAGTCCCTGCCCTGGTCCTGCTGGCCACGCTGTGTCTGACACTGGCCAGGTGCTACTGGCCCTCCTGCCCACCTGGGCACAGCTGGCTCCTGTTCAGCAGCTGTCACCCAGCCCCACCAGGTCCTTTTCCACTGGGCAGCTTTCCAGCCACTCTGCCCCAGCCTGTGGCACTGCCTGGGGTTTTGTGATCCAAGGGCAGGACCTGGCGCTTGCTCTTGTTCACCCTCACACCGTTGGCCTTGGCCCATGGATCCAGCCTGTCCAGATCCCTCTGCAGAGCCTTCCTGCCCTCCAGCAGATTGACACTCCCACCCAACTCAGAGTTGTCTGCAAACTTACTGAGATTATTCGATCTCCTAGCCCAGATCATTGATAAAGATACTAAGCAAAACCAGCACCAACACCGAGCCCTAGAGAAAACCACTGGTGACCAGCTGCCAGTTAGATTTAACTCTCTGGGCCTGGCAATCCAGACAGTTTTTTACCCAGCAAACAGTGCACCTGTCCAAACCATGAGCAGACAGTTTCTCCAGGAGAATGTTGTGGGAAATGGAAAATGGAATCAAAAGCTTTACAAAAGTCCAGACAGACATCCACGGCATTCCCCTCACCCACTCCGTGGGGCACTTTGTCACAGGAGATCAGGTCAGTCGAGCAGGACCTGCCTTTCCCAAATCTGCATTGTCTGGGCCTGATCCCCTGGTTGTCCTGTGCCTGACACATGATGGCACTCAAGACAATCTTCTCCATGACCTTCCCCAGCACCAAAGGCAGGCAGGTGGGCCTGTGGTTCCCTGGGTCCTCCTTCTGGCCCTTCCTGTAGATGGGCACCACATTTGCTGGCTTTGAGTCAGCTGGAATTTCCCCAGTTAGCCAGGATGGCTGGTAAATGATGGAAAGAGGCTCGGTGAGCACTTCTGTCAGCTCACTCAGTACCCCTGGGTGGGTCCCATCTGGCCCCCTAGACCTGTGTGTCCCAGTGGTGTTGTAGGTCACTGAACATTTCCATTTGGATTCTGGGGACATCATTCTTCTCCCTATTCCTCTTCCAGTACAGATCTGAAGGGGAGGTACATGAAAATACGGATTTCCTTCTCAAAGTCTTTTTCTTCTGTGATTGCTTCAATGGTCATAAGGCACGTGGGCCTTGGTAGTTTTCAGAGCTGTGTCCTGTATTTGTTAGGAAGACATATAAAGGTTTCTATGCTTTGTCACTGCCTGCTGCCTCTCAAGGGGTGAAGCACCTTTGGGATGCAAATACTTGAGCTGGTCTGTGTCCTTTTAGGCTTCTTGACCAATGGGGCACCTGTGCATGCTAATATTGATGGTGGTTTCAGTGACATGGATCCAGAGATCTCAACCTTTCCAGTCCCTTGTATCCTCATTTCTTAAAATGTAATCAGAAGCTTATAGAAAGGTAAGATAGGTCTGGTTGTTAGGACCAGTCCCCTACATATTTGTTTGCACCTCTTTGGAAAATTAATGATCCCAAGGACAACAAACTGCAGTTTAATTTCACCTTGGTTTAGGCAATTTTAGCTGCCTAAGGGGAATATATGTGGTCATAATTACAGAGTCCAGCATGGTGTGGGTAAACAGAACTGCCAGGGCTGGAGTGGCTCGTGATAAATAAAGGGAGATCCCCCACATTCACTTGCTGTTCTGCTCACCACCATATTTCTCCTTCTTCATGGCATTATGTTTATACTGGCCAATTCTGTAAGCAGCAATTTTGTCTTGCCCTCAATATCTCGAGGCAGTGAGCCCCAGAGTGTGCTTTGTGGAGCAGTAATTTATCCCCTGCATTTTACATCTGGACAGAATAATTTCTTTGTTCTGGGAGAGTAAATAAGAATGTCAGATTTACCTTCCTCAGGTCACATCTCTCTATATTGTGATTTTTCCAACTCTGCTCCTCTCTAAACTAAACAATATTAAGCTATTTCAATCTTTTTCTATCATTAGCCATAATGGACTTTCAGAGCTAAGAGAGGTGAGAATAAATATGAGAAGAGATCATTGGGTTTTTTTACAGAAAGCTGATCATATAACTTTTGTTTTACACAGCCCTCAGCTGTACACTTATTTACTGATTTAGCAGAGGCAGAGGAACAGATAGTACTGATGGAGACATCTACATTGAGAGGGTACCACAGCTAAACCATTTGCAGAAGAGATTGGAAAGGAAGAAGTGAATTCACTCATCAAACAGCACAGCAAAGACTGTAGAGCATGATTAGTGTGAAGGAAAGCACGACAGTGGTAAAGGAAGGGTATAAGGGGCTGAACTGAACCATCCACAGGTGGTAGCTCTAGCTGAAATATTTAATGCCATTGTTGGAGAATGTTGTCTTTCTTGAACAAATTACACCATGTGTTTTCAGTAGCTGAAATGATCAATTAAGATATTAGAGACGTATAGTTAGACATGAATAACAGGCACAAAGTGCTGCATGAAGATTAACATGAAGATTCCCTATGTTTTTCTATGATAACTTATCACTTCTTTCCTAAATCCCTAAAGAGTTTTGATTTTTTTGGTTTGTTTGGGTTTTTTGGGTTTATTTTGGTTTGTTTTTTTTTGGTTTTTTTTGGTTTGGTTTGGTTGGTTTTTTTGAGTCGGGATTATTTATTTTTACAGTCTCCCATTAAGAGCACTGGGGAATTCTGGAATTCTCTATGCTTTGATAAACTGTGTATTTTCTAATCACTAGAGAAGAAGCTGATTTTCTGTAATATCAACTATATGATCTCTATATTATTGTATTTCTGCATCAAAACTGTCACGACAGTTTCCCCATAGGAGCCCCTGAAGCAGCTCCACAACAAATAAGACCATAGAAAATATCCTACGTAGTTTTTATTTTGTTTTAATGAACTAGTTTAAACAAAAAGGCTTTGGGAAATAGCTACAAATTTTGCTGAGAATGAACAAAACAGATGAAAACTCAGTTTCTACTCCCTTATGCTGAATTTTGTCAGTGAAATGGAATCAAAAACTGTAGCAAAAGGCAAAAAGCAGTTTCCAGCTCCCTCCAGACAGCAGAACAAGTAGCATTTTGGCTGGTCAGGTCACAGAAGCAGTGGGTGATTTGAAGTTTCAAGCTTAATAGAGTTAATAGGGCATTTAGAAGAAAAAGAAAGCACAATGAGCCTCCTACCTTACTTTGAAGTTACAGTTTTTGAGAGAGGGCTTTTTAGTACCACTTTTGCAATTCTTCTGGAAGAATTGTGCACAAAGGGATGATTATTACTGTCATTTAATCTAGATCCCATTAAAATCAAGGGAACACTCAGACATTTAGCAGTATATTTTCAATTGTTACATCATCATAAGAAATGGAGCTGGAAGTAACATACACCAAAGCAGTGTCAGTCACACTGGAAGTAAAACTGGGGACAATTGCATGGATTTGAAGGATGATTTAAAAACCTGTGAGGAGAATTCTCTCAAAAATCACATCTTTCTGTCTAGGTTTAAATATGTGTTTTAGGGGAAATTACATTATCATCGGAAGCAGACTATGAAACAGAATTTCCGTATTGTCTACCTGGTTCTCTTTTTCCTCTGTTACACAGGCTCAGGAATTTGATGTGTTTTCTTCTCCAGTCATCTCTCTGTGCAGCTAAGTTCTTTCTTAAGGGGTTTATATACACAGTGTTGAGCATACAGAGTCTGATTGCAGTAATATAATTTTTTAACACCAGTGGTCATGAAGGCACACTGATGTTTTGTGATGTAATTGTCTCAGGACCCTTAGAAAAAAAGATGCACTGCCTCAACTGCCTCCTCCTTCCTCATGCCAGGAAAAACAGGAGGATAACATGGATATGTTACCATAAATTTAAATTTTATCTGGGATGGGGCTCCAGGTATTTTTGTTGTTGTTTAGAAATCATGCCAGATCATTTCCCTAAATAAAGGCATGGAGTAATTTTACTTAATATGTCACAGCTACTCTAGGTTTGAATCTCCATGAAGGACAGTCCAGTCTGCCGTTCAGGTAAGTTGAGTAGTAAGTGAAAATATTAAAAAAGAAAAAAAAGAAAAAAAAGAAAAAAAAGAAAAAAAAGAAAAAATAAAGGAAGGATCTAAATAGCTTTTAGTTTAAGCTCTTGATAACATCACTGATACCTGTTTGTTTCTGTGGAGCCTATCAACATTTTGGAGAGCTGGAAAGGAAGTGAATACCAGGAGTTCCATTCTCTATACCCATCTCAATCAAAACAATGTCTCAGGTATATGAAGACAAAAAAAAGTGGGTCCGTTCAGAGGATAGGATTGCAAACAGCTTATTCTGAACCCACCCCGGCAGGGAGCTTTGTGCAGTCTGTGTGCCCTGATCTGGAACTGTGTGGGGAATGCACAGACTATCCCGTCCCATCAAAACACTTCTGCGCTCTGAAAACCAAGAGCAATTGATCCTGCTTCACAAAGATCTCTTTACTTAACCCTTTCTACAGCGTAAGGATCTGTTATTTCTTTAACTTAGGTGAGCTAGAAAACTCTCCTTTGAAGTAGCTTGTCCTGAGTCACCTTGAATTTTAAGTTTGAAATTGAGTTGCCTCAGCATGAAATTTTTATAAAAGAAGACAGAGTTAATTCCACTGAGCTAAAGCAGTGTGGGTAGGAAAAAGCTCCACGGACCCAGAAGCTCTCTTTGCATAAACTTTCACATATCCATTAGTTTTTGTAGAAAAATGTGAACTAGGGCTTGGAATCTACTACTTCTGCATAATCTGAGAAAACACCTTACAAGGAAAGGGCTCATTATTTTTGCAAGCAAGCGAAGAGAAAAGTGCCAAACAAACACTGTGTGTCTGTTCTCAAGCAAACAGGAAAGGTCTGTGGCATTTTCCTCTTCACTTACCTAGGGAAATTCTGCAGCTGCTAAATCTCTTTGTTTAGAGACTTTTTGTTTGGGAGAGGTCACAAATCCATGCAGAACTCTACTGATGATTATAATGTTAATAACTTTCTCAAGAGCAGACAAGCTAAGACAAGGAAGAACATGGTAATGAACTGCCAGAAGAGCCAGCAGCAGATTCCAACTGCAAAACAGTTCTATCAATATTTTGCTAGCAGAGCATTTAATGATGGAGGGGAATGCCCAGACCACAGAATCACAGAATGGGTCAGGTCAGAAGGGACCACAGTGGTCATCTGGTGCCAGCTCCCTGCTCAAGCAGGATTATCCCTGAGCACATGGCACAGAATTGCATCCAGGCAGGTCTTGAACACCTCCAGTGAGGGAATCTCCACACCTCTCTGGGTAACCCGTTCCAGTGCTTGATCAGAGCAAAATAAAAATGTTCTGTTGGTAGCTCTGGGTGCCACAGATCCCCTAAGACAACTTTGAGCAAGCTCCCAAGAGCTTTATAGTTTCATCTTTGACTTTTAGTTTCTCATTCCAGGTAGCATATGAGACTCTGATGAGCTTTTCTGTGTACCCACACATTCCATGAGTGATGTCTGGGATATTTGCTCTGCTCCCAACATCTATCACTTACAGAAATAGAAATCCTCCCTTACAGAGCAGTGGATGACTAGGGGATTTCCTGGCTAGATTAACTCTTGCAGAAAATATGATGAAGTTTGCTGATTTGCAGCACTACTTAGATCTCCTTAGAACACCCCCTCCACAGTTTTGTAATGACCCTGGCAGCCTCTCAGCTGGTCTCTCACCTCAGCTGCAGGATTCTGAAAACCTGGGGGTAGCCATTCAGTTTTTGTGACAAGGATAATTTTACTAAAAACTTAATATCCCAACAGCTTCACATTTTCTATCTAAATCAGTGTCCAGGTCAATCTGGATTTCTAGTATTCCTCCATATTCAGTGGAGAGAAGGAGCAATTCAGAAGGTTTTGCTGTACCTACTTTATAATCAGCACATGCACGGGTGTCTGGATAGGAACAATCACTCCCTGAGTGATTAATCTGTGCTCTTCCTTGGCTACAGGGCAAGCTGAAACAAGATGCCAAAGCATTGCAGGGCTGAACTTAGTACACATCCATCCCTCTGAAGGTCTGTGAGGACCAGGAACGCAGTCAGCTCCACTGTCCTGTTTCTTTGTTCACTCTTCCCTTTTTCTTCAGGAGGATGAAAAAATAATGATGTGGTTCCACATTCAAAGCACTTATTGCAAATCTTAGATTTTGAATGGGATGAAGCAGGGGTTTTTTCCTCCAACAGACAATAAAAAATTAAGATATCACATTTGAGCAATCTAAGTGTCTGACCTGCGTAATTTAAAATTCAGTCTTCCTGTGAAGAGAGGCAGACTCGCCTGTTCTCTTCACCACAATAACAATATTTTGATTTATTTTTAGACTTTTCCACAAGTATGTGAAAGAACAAAACACTTTCCTAGAGCTGTAGAAATCAAATTCTCAACTATTTTCTCCATGTTCCTTAAAATGTATCAACCAACTAAATGTTGCAGCTCTTTCCCAAGAGCACTGATCCAAAGGCTGGTTCAGCCCCTACAGGCAGTGCTGATCTACTGGGGCAGCAGCCCAGGTGTGCCAGGGATTAGGGGATGTAGGAGGGTAAGGACACACTTCAGCCACTCTTTGGTATAAAAGAAATCTGATTTACTGCAATGAGCTTTGGTCAGGCTCTTAGTTTATCTACTTTTCTGCTGCCCATTCACCGCAGAACATCAGCACTTAATGGGGCTCAGTGCTGCCCTTTATTGAGCTCAGAGAATAACAGGTAATGGAAAATTAATGGTGAGGAGGGCTGGAGGGATGTTTGGGCCTATAATATCAATGAATCACTGATTTTCTTGCCCGCTGCCACCAGAATGGACAAAACATTGATGAAGTTCTTTATAGAGGTCGATGATGATAATCAAGGGATATTTTAGGACTTCCTCCAGTTTAAATGATGCTCTGGTGCCCAGTAAGCAATGTAAAGTTTATCTCTTGCTGTTGGTCAAACTTTTAAACAAATAATCTCTATTTTAAATCTCTATTTTAAATTTTTTAATTTAATTTTATTTATTTTATTTTAAATTTTTAAATTTAAATCTATTCTAAATCAATATTTCAAACTGAAGCACAGGCTATTTTATTTTTGTCTGAGAAGTGAATGATATTGAATCCATTGAAATTCTTTCTTTTAATTTCAATTCAAGTATTGCCTGTTTGCTTTCCCTCCTTAGATCCTCAAATTCTGTTAGGAAGCATACAAATTTTGGTAAGGTTTTTTGTTTTGTTTTGTTTGTTTGTTTGTTTGTTTGTTTTTTAATGCAGGTTTTGGTGAGGGAAATGAAATTTAACAAAAAGGAAGTTTTACATGAGGTGAAAATTCAATTTTGTTATGGTTGAAAATACTTCATAAGAACTAGCTTTAAGTGAAAGTTATTTTTTGATTAGAATAATACATACAAAATACTACCATTCATTCATCTATCCATTCTTGTATTTATTTGTTTATTTATTTTAATTTTTTTTTTAAATGAGGTTTATTATAGGACTCCCTGAAAGAAATAATGCCATCTTTCAACAGTGATGAAATCCCATCTTTAAGTGTATCGCTCCCTTCTGGCTGATATATAATTATATAATTATATTTTGGAATTTTACTTTGATGTAAAGCTGCCTGGTGTGTGACTTTCTATTCAGTATGGTTGTTAGAAGGGCTTATCTGCAAAGCAATTGCTTCATAGCATACCTGTAGCACAAGAGGTTTGGGGTTTTCTTTAAATTTTCCATTTTCAAAGGAAATCCACTTTGTTTTCCTCATTTCAAAAGGCAATGCAAGGTTCTGAGTGTATGCAAAACTCTCCTGGCACCTAATGTATGCACAAAAGCCTACCTTCAATTTAGCTGGTTGCTTGCCTCATTTCAAGCTCCTGCAGACTATTAACTCCAAAGTAAAGCTTTCTTATAGCAAGGCAGTGACCTTGCTTTCTCTCCCAGCAGTCCGGCCATAATTTATTTAGTACTTGCTGTTACATGGTACTTTGATCCCGTAGGCTAACGTTGTCACTGGATACAGTTTCAACTGGCCTTTATATGGCCCAGAAAATGCTGCATCAAATACAGATGTTTGAACACACAACCTGACTTTTCAAACTACTGTTTTCATGCCAAGCCCATCATTGCTCAGGATCTGACCAGATACCAAGTCATCCATTCAATCTGCATCACCTTCGTGTGGAAAGCAGCCGCAATTGCAGGGACAGCACAGGAGTAAAAATTTATTCGACAAAATACAACCTTCGACTTTGGTATAGGCCAGTTTGTCTCCTTTATAGTCTGGCCAGGGAAACAGACAGTGTGCTCCTTCCCAAGGATGGGTTATATTGGCCTTGGCACGCTGCTGTGCTGGTTTCCTTTCTGTCTACTACACTGAGAATCAGCTAAGGCACTTCTGTGCTGGGCTTCCTAACTCTCAACCACCTTCATATTCAAGAGGTGTTTCTCTCCAGCAAGAGAAAAATATTTAATCCTTTCTCACATACTGCGGTGTTACCCACACTCCAGGATGTGTTTGGGTGGAGAAACTCCCACTGCTGTTCTCCAGCACCAGATGAGCAATCCCCACTGCACCAGGCAGGGGGCTGAGCAAGAGCTCTTGGCTTCCCAGAGGAAGGACCACATCCTCACTCCAGTGGGAAAACTGGGTCTCTGAAGTGAACGTGTAAAATCTTTGAAATTCAGTTTTAAGAAGCCGGGGAGCTTGTTCATGTGTCACCACGTATTTTGGCTGAAAACATTTTTAGCAAAAAGAAAGTCAGTGCTGAGAAGAAATCGTTTTCCTGCTGTGCGTGGCAACATTATTAATCTGTGTGATTAATTCTATGACTACTAAAGAAACTGCAAGGCACTCTCTATTTAGCTAATATCGCTAACAAATACACATCTGTCACTCAAAATACTGTGTACTCAGCAATGTTGTTCTTACAATATTAAATATTTACTATTTATTATGATTGTTACCTTTGTTATTTATTGGCTTGTAGCAGCCAAAAACATGCCAGGCAGCCCAGGAAGCAACTAGAAAAACATTTTTAAGCCAGCCTGCCTTAAAGTGAGGCAATTAATGCAGCGTTAGCTATTTTGGCCTTGATTAGCAGAAGTCCTTGTCACCGTGTGTCCAAATCCCACAGGGTGGGTGTTAAGCACATGCTGGAGTTATTGGCTGAGGAGGGAAGAAATTAAGAGGAGTTTTGCTCGATCATGCCAGTGGCCCATGGCTAGCAGCATCCTCCCCACCTCTCACTGAACAAAGGTACTTCCTCAGCACTGAAAATGGGAGCAAAATGTGATGGAGATTCACAGATTGTTTTTTCTATAGAAACATTTCCAGCAGATGGATCTTGATATTGTGTTTACACTTATTTACTTCTATTCTCAGCCTGAGTAGTTAGAAATGCCTGATGTAAAACTTCCTCTGTCTGAGCTGCACCGTTGGTCTGCAAAACATTTACAGAAGACCCCACCAAACCATTAATGCATTTTTTAGACTTCACAGCCCTTGTATCTCTTTGGACCTGCAATTCCGAAAGCAGAAATGTAGTGAATAAGAAGGAAGCAGTGAACCAGCTTACAATAATAATAACTTAGAAGAATGCCTCTGATGTAACACATTAATTTCTGTCCAAAATACGTGCATTGATTTTTAGGTAGCTTTTATGCAATTGCTATTACATTGTGGATGAGTATAACTATAGCAAATACTGCTCCTTATCATGTCATCATCTCCCTTTTCTTATGATTCTGGAGGAGCTGAATGAAGCTATGATAATAATTGCAGTGATGATAAATTTCCATGCCTGAAAAAGCAGCAGAGTTTTGACAGGGCAGACGTTTCCCTTCGTGATGTAAAATTGTTTAACTTTTCAGGTTCTTTGCCTTTCCTGTAAGTTCTTACTCAGCTGGCACTAAGGACAGATTTTAGAGAAACAAAACAGACTAGACAGAGCTAAATGAACATTTATTCGAGTATTTACTATAAGTAAGGAGTTTGCAAATTACAAATTTCCCCAAAATGGGGAAAGAAATTTCAAGTACAGAAAAAAATATCTTCTAGTCACTGTTTTTGTTGTTTTCTGCCTGGTGTGACTTTATTTTTCTGCTGTATTTGTATTGCATGTTTTTTTAATACCTTGCAAAATAAAGTCAAATTGTTCTCAAAACATTTCTTTCTCAGGGTTTGATAATTGACTATATTTCCATGGACTTCCCTGAATTGTCTTTAATTGAGACCATTTGTTATGAGATGATATCAGAGCTCAAGACCCATGGCTGCATTTTCTCTCCACAATGTTGCTCCCAGCAAACAATCAAATTGGAGGCTCCTCAGAAACACAGAGCCTTTTTTAACTACCAGTATAACTCACTAGAAAATATAGAAGGTTATAACATCTTAAAATAATTTATGGTACTGTCAGGCCTGAAGAAGAAAAGACTTCTCTTGGGAAGCAGTTTCAGCAGGAACTTCAAAAATTGTATGTTTGATAAATAGCACCACAACTAACAATGTTCAAAGTGCAAGGATCAAGGGAACTTTAAATTAGGAATTTAGACTCTCAGGTCCACATAAAACTATTATGGAGGAAGATGCTATGACCAAGCAAAAGACAAACAATTAATGTGTCAATGAAATCAACAAGAGAAACGTGTCTACTGATCTTCTGGGATCTGCGTTTGGACCTGTCTGTACACCAGGATGTCACTGACAAAAAGTGTGAATTTTTCTCCTAAAATAGTATTTTCCTGCCATCTAAATTTTTTGAGAATCTGAAACATTTTTCTGTGTCATATTTAGGCCCAGAATTCAACACACATGCATAAAAAAGTAAATATAAATATAAATATAAACATAACTGAGAAAAATTAAATATTACTGTTATATGATTTTGCAGTTCTAATTTTTATCTTTTTGAGATGCATTTTAGCTGATATTTAAAAACAATGAGTTGCTTCTTCTGGAAACAGTTTCAAAAAGAAATGCTCATATTTGAAAATCTAGATTTGTTTTGAAATAAATTGCATCAAGAGGTCCATGGAAGCTCATGAACTATACTGCTTCTTACTAACTGGCATTTTCCAATGAAAAACACTTTATTGGAAGATTCCTGACAAGTCCTACCCCTTGTCATAGGCTGTGACTTTTGGAATAAAGTCATTACTCAGGACATGGAGTCACTTGGTTTAAAACCATAATACTCTTACCCATAGTTTATCTAAGGATGGATGAATGGATGTGCTTTAAAATTCCTTCCTAGTGACCATACCAAGGTACATCAAGTGTTAAGTTTTGTTAAGGCTCATTTCAGCTCCTTTGGACATAATCACTCAGAATCCTGAATTTAGAGGACATCTGCATTAGGCTCCTGTTATCTTGGTTCCTTTGCTAGGACCATATGCTTTGACAGAGATAAGAAAGAGGGGATTTGCTGTTTGTGAACACTCATTGTAACTGTAATGAATGAGATAACGCCAATTAACAAAGAAATAAGGAGTTCTGTTCTTTGGAGAACAAGGTACCCTACTCCATCAATCCCTTTAAGTACTCAGGATTAAACTGGTGAGTTGTTCTGCTGATCCTAATTTCTTATAGCTTAAACACCTGTTTTAGTGTTCTATTAACACATGGACCCTGCAACAGTTCCATTTCTCATCAAAAATTTCTTCTACAAATAAAAATAATCAGAAAAAAGAAAAAAATGTTTTGATAGATTGAACACAACCTGTTCATACCTTGATGTATCAAAACAGTTGCACAAAATATTTTCTCTATGTCCACACCTTTGTCTATTTGTGCATCACCTGTCAATGTTATACTCACCTTTGAAAGATTTTTCACTCCACAGCGTTTAGAACAAACTTTCCAATTTCCCATTTAAAGTACTGTTTGAGTCATTGCACTGATTTCATGGTATTTCTAATAAGAATCACTGTTTTGACACAGAGAAGAAAGAACATGAACAGCATCTCTGAGCAAGATGCCTTTGTAGCAGAGAAGGGAATAGCAGCTTCTTTCATGGCTAAAGAGGTTTCAGGCCTCATGAACAGGTTTCAGGGAAGAGCCCAAACCTGGGCCACTACAATAGTTTCATACTGGAATGGTCTAAATAACACACAAAATTACGAAATAGGAAAAAAAAAAAAAAAAAAAAAAAAAGGACCACCTTCCTGCTATTCCAAAGCTTTCAGTTTCAACTAATACCCTGTATAAACACCCAGATACACAAATGTACTTCCCTCCATACACCTGCACCTCTCACTCCTGCAGTGAGTCCTACAAAGGTGCAGACACTTGTTCTGCACATGGTTTGTGCAATAACCAGTCTCATTGGGACTGCTGTTCTGACTGCAACACAAAATCCTCGGAACCTGTCTTCCAGCCTCACTCTTGAAAGTGGATCCAGCAACACATCTGCCTGACTGTCTCCTGGTATTTCTACTGAACTGATCACTGAGGACAATTTTCCCAGATGTGCAAAGGCAAATGACAGTGATGGGAAGTCTGTGTGTCGAGAAGGGAGTGGGCAGAACAGCAGTCCTTGGGAGAGAGGTGGTTTGATGTGTTCTCTAAAGACGACCTTTAGCAGCAACAAGTTGTCCATGACCTGACTTTTCAAAACCTCTTCTTTACCATCACAACTCCCACGGGGCTGGGACAACGATTGGCCCACACAGGGTTTTTTTTCATTAAGTTGTTACCTTCCCAGTGCCTGTGCTGGAATGTCTTGCTCTCTCAAGAGCTGAAAACCACCACAGATGTGTAAACCGTGTGCCAGGTCCCACACGGTGACACGTGCACAAAGCAGCCACGCAAGAATCAAAAGGCAGCCTGGCCCTCTGTGCTGTTGCTGCTTGCTTATGGCACAATGGATCTTATTTATACCCTAAGTTTTACTCTCTTTAAGTTCTTTTCTCGTATCAGTAGTTTGAGGAGAAGTTAACTGCACTGGCTAAGCTGTGATACAAAATGCGGTGTCAGGGAGCTGTTTCACCCAAACTGGAAGAGCTGCCGCATTTTTAATACATGTTATCCTTCTGTGCTCCCCCCGAGACCAGGGCAGGCCTCACCTGGGAGTGGCATTCAGGAGTTCTGCTGATGTGATCCTTTGCCAGCTGGATAATCACCTCTTAAACCAGGCAGGCAGGCAGGCAGCGTTGTGAGACGAGCACATTTCACGACTGTAAAGTGCCATCTTCAGAGCACTTGCAGACCCCACACTGTGATTGCAGGCTGCCTGCCCCCTTCACCCCCCTTTAATTAAGAAGCCCTCTTGTGCTCACGCTGGGACTGTTGCAAACGTTGAACCTTGGCATTTCCAGATCCATTTCTCTTCTTTAAAGCCTTATTGCCTCTCCACAATCTGCAGAGACTGTTGCATTTCAAATGCATCTTTAATGCATTCATTTGTACACAAGTTTGCCCCAGAAAAATTCACAGCAGGAATACCAAGCTGCTGTCAGCTTGATGTACACACGAGGATCAGACTCGGTCTGACTCCAGGTAAGTAGCCATAGCCTTCAGAAAGTTTCATCAAAGGGATGGCAAAAAAGAGAAGATTTTCAGCATATTTATTGCACCCACTTCCCATCTGCAACGTTCAGTGTAGGTCCATCAGGCCGGGTATGGGGAGGCCGTGGCACGTTGCACTTAGTGATGTAATATTTCTACAATATTGCAGTCATTGAATCAGGGATGAGGATGAGACACACATATAAAATGAGATGGAAGAGGAGAAATAGAGACAATCTCAACAGCAGGCTCAGCCTTATGAGATTCTTCTTCCTCTTCTTCCCCCCTCCCATGGCAGGGAGGTTTCCCCACCTCCTCTTTTGAAGTGGTTAAATTCACTTCTACTGATAAGGGGACTGAGTGCTTGGAAGATTTTGAATCCAAAGAGAGTCAAAGTCAATCTCAAATAATCTTAATGTAAATTTTCCACTCTTGTGGTAAGATTACCTCGTTATTCAGGGATTTCAAGACATGTCTGCAGGTCTTTCAAACTGGAATAGCTTGACTTTCTAAGGCTGGTCTATTCAGCTGTCCACGGCCTTAGAAATCAAGAAAATAAATCACATTTTTATAAAGATCAGAATAAGATATGAATGTACATATTTGTTATCAGATTTTGTCACAGTAGGCATTTTTTCCTTTAGACATTCTCCAATGAACAGCTGAATGTGTAATGGGAAATTATTTATATATGCCTTTTTGTCTCCTGATACCATTTTACAGAGAGCTAAATCTGATCTAAAAAAGTGAGGGGTTGGTTTGGGAGTTTGTATGCTTGTTTTTTGTTTTGGTTTTAAACAGTCAAATGTCAGCTGTAGTGGCTGCTACAAAACAAGATACAACCTTAATAATTTATACAGCCTTTGAGAAAAGAAGGGATTAGAGTGGTGTGTCCTCAACCTGGAAATTACTATTGTTCAGAAAGAATAATAATAATGAAAAAAAGATTAAGTGTCCATATCTAAGCTGGAATTGCTGTTGTAAATGAGGCTGTAGACAGAGGAATTGACCCTCTTAGACAGAACAGCTGAATCTTTCTGTGAATTATGGGACACCCCCACAAGTTAACATCTTTCTACAGCCTCTGATGTTTCATAGTACTAGAGAAATGATGTGCTGTGATGTGGACCTTGCCGCATATTAGTCCAGAGTGTTAAATCTGTCTCAAGCGTCCCAGACAAACTGTAGTCCCAAGGAAGTAATTTTGAAATGCCAGGACTCCAAATCTATGCTTTCTTTCATCTTAGGGAATCGGAGAGGAAGGCCCTGCTGCCACATTCAGCCCATCACCCTTTCATGGCAGTATGTTTTCTGAGATGTATCTTCACTGCTTTGCTTTGACTTCTAATGACGGAATAATCACGTTCCCAGATTTTCTTTAGGAAGTCTGAGTTGTTGGGAAATCAGCTGCCTCCACGAACCTCTTTTTAATAATCCCAGTCTAAGCCTGCTGGAGTCAGTGCCTGTAATTCTGGCACAGAAACAGATATGCAGTGAAATGACATTTTTGTACAATTATCATAAGTCACAGCCCTTGCTTGCTCTGGACAAGCCTGCAAGGCAGGGGTGAGGAAACACTTGCTTTTCCATCCCTTATGCAATGGCATTCAGTGAAGCATTCCCTGGAGGCAGGGTGATGACTTGGGACGTGGAAGATTGAGGTTCAGCTCGCTGGTTCACTGCAGGGGCAGCAGATAGGAAGAATATGTGCCTGCATTTCATCTGCTCCAGTTCACAGCCACGTGTGAGCACAAAGGCACCTTTCTTGCCCAGCCCAGCCGCCAGGAGCTGCCAGCTTTGCCATGGGTCACTCCCCACACCACTGCTCACCGCCTGCCTGGCAAAGGGAGGTGCACCTTCCGTGGCTTGTGAGTGCCACGACCTAAACTGAAAAGCAAAATATATTCCCACCGAGCTTGCTTCGATGGTGATGCCTGCATTATTAAGTGCTGCAAAAGTCTCTTCACTCTTTGATTTCTTATTGTGTCTCCAGACCTGTCTGTAAAGCACTGAACAAGATTTTAACGGGAGATAAATCATGGGAAAGAATAATGGTTTCTGATTGTTTACACTATATGATATTATGTTCTAACCTGCCCTTTCTGACAACTCTCCACAGATTCCAGCCTGGACTTGGATGCTGTTTTCAAATTTATGTACTTTTGACTGCAACCTCGATGTCTCCCACACAGCTAAACAATTATTTGACTATTGGTTCTTTGATGTTAATACCCACCTTTTATTGCTTCATCAATACTGAGCACAGGGTGAAATAGAGCCAGCTACAACTTTTTAAGGCATAGAGATTGTGGTCATGAAGATGACAGAATACAATTCAGCTTGTCTATAGTTTATGGAGTTTCTGCTATTCCTCACACCAATGACATATTTTTGGCCACAAAAGTGAAATACTAAATTCACTTAAGGCACCTAAAGAGAGATGAAGCAAGTACTCCTATTGAATAAACATCAAGTGGCCTCAAAAGACTTCAAAAATAATGAAATTAGCTGTGTAGATTCTCTATTTTGTGAAAGAAAGAATATTGAACCTTTCCAACAACACATTCATTTTCATTTTTCTCTTTAGCAGATTAATTCCCTTTTTTGTATATAAAATTTTGTAGTATTTCTGTCCAGATTCTCAGCTGAGAAATTTGCAGCTGCAAATAAACAAGATGTTGAAATGTTACAAGGAAAGCAATTTGGTCTCATGTCAGTAACTGTGCATGTGTTTCCTGATCTGGAGATTTAGTTGTCATCTTTTAAAAACAAACAAATGAACACTGAAGAATAACTTTATTCCTCTAGGACTGTCTTGGATTGTAGATAAATAAAACCTGTTTGTGTGTTTATGTTGCCTGTGTTGCTTAAATGAATATCAAGTAATGAAGCATAAGAGATCATAATTACATAGTAATGCATGAAGCCAAAGATCAGGTACAGCAAAATTCTCTGGTATAAATCCTGTGTGAAGCTGTTTTAAATGAATGTAGTTACCTGGCAGCTCTTGGGCTACAGTTGTGTAAGATCAGCTGAGAACTCAAAAAAACGAGGCACAAGAGCAGGGAATAAAAGAAAAAGAATTTGCAAATTTGCCTAAATGAAGCACTGCTCACCTGTCAAGCCCTGCTCCTTTGTCATCCTGCTCGTGCAAAACCATTTACATGGAATAGTTGGGGAAATTGTCAAAATGGACTGAGGTTTCCCCTAGAAAACGTACCCAAATCACAGAATAGAGAGATTGGAAAGGACCTCTTGAGATCCTCAGGCCTGACTCTTGGCTGGTTACACAGAGAATAGTCACTCTCCCACAGTATTTAATAAAGTCTGTCACTCAAATGAGAGAATAAGTTACAAAAGCATAAAACAAACACAGAAGGGTGCAAAGAAAATACTGAAAACTAATTATGATTCCTGGTAAATGTTTATTTGTTGAAAACATTTGATGGGTAATGGCTTTTGATTAAAACCAATATTTTTGCAGGTAATACTGACTTTCTGCATTTCTTTACTTTTTTAAGAGTGCCAACCACTTGAAAGGTCTTTCTTTTCAATCTGAGGAATTATGTTTCTAAAAGAAATATATAATTAAATGTTATAAAATACATACATATGTATTTATTCATATACTATAAATATTTATCTCTAATATAAATATAAAATGGAAAATACTTTCCAAATTACTCCATAATAATGATTAACCTAGACCTAGCTACAATACTTTTTCACAGAAATTCCTGTTGCTTATATATCCCAAATACAGTCACCTTCTGGAAACAGAAATGTCCTCCATCAACATAAGAGCATGTTTAACTCAGTGGCATGGTGACTGTCCCTTTTTTGGGGCACTGTGTCAGCAGCACAGCAAGGAGATAGATCCCAATGCCCAGATCCCAATCCCTTAGCAATATTGCCAAATATGAGAAAACAGAAACTCCTGAAAATAATTTGTAATGCTATTACAGCTTAGGAAAGCCTGAAGAGGATGAAAGGGTCTTTCCCACAGGAAAGACAGACAGCCAGTTCAAAGATACCAGTAAAGGCAGCCAGGAATGCCATGTCCCATCCTTGTCTATGAAAGCATCCCCCTCGACAGGGCTGTGTTTCCTGCCCACACTCAGGACCTGTCTGCCTTGAAGGACAGCACTGCAGCAAAAACCACAAGCATGACCTGGTCTGGGAACCAACAGATGAACCATGGAGAATTACTTTCAAGGTAGAAGAAACTTAGCAACAGAATAATCTGTCTTTTTACCATGTGTACAACGCCAGGGGTTTGTTGGTTTTTTCCTGTTCTTACTTTTGTGATACCCAATTTGATTAGAATGAACTTTCCCTCTGGGTGCATTGGCAAACCATAAAGTAGAGATACATTGAAGCCTATTATAAAGTCAAAATCTATAAATAAATTTAGAGTTACACAAAATGATGCTAGGCACACTGAGCATTTTATTATTCAATATGTCTTTTTGCTAGTGGCATATCTGCTTAATTCTGAGAGACCTGTGTTTTACTAAGCCCAGCAAGCATTTAATAACTAGCACTTTAGAGCAACTTTTGTATAAACAAATATTCAAAGGTGCTCCTCAAAGATCCTAGATATTTTCTTCAGTAAACAAATGGAAGTGTAAAGCTCCTTGAAAGGTTATAGGTAATTTCTAGCTCACAAGTAAAAAAAAAAGAAACTTGTATCAAAACAGCTCAAACTGAAACCTATGCCTGCTTTTGGTGGAGCAGAATGTTTTTATACAGATACATCTATAAATTTACATGTGGTTTTGATATCCACATGAGATATTTATGCTTCCTAATTCAACAACAGAGCTTTCAGTTTACTAAAACTAATGCTTTTTCTCTGTTTCTTGTAAAAAATAGCTCAATCCTAATCAAACCCTTTAATTTAGATGCTTAACACTGGAGGATGTCAATATTGTATTCAGTTGAATTCTGGTATGGCATCTGGGTCTCAGAATTCTCAAAACTGGTGGCATTCAGACCTTGTTATGCTATCCTTTTTTAGAAGAGAAGCTGTCCACTGAGAGCTATTCTCTACTTAAATCCACAGCTATCTGAATGTTGGCAATTTAAATTCTAAGCCATTTCCCAATTTAAACAATGTTTTCTTGATTCACATGAAAATCAAACCACTATAATGAAATGCATCCATTTACACTCTCTGCATACTCAAAGTTAAATAACTAATACTGGAATGGGTCCAGAGTAATATAAGACTTCCTCTATCACCATAATTTTTAAGCTACAATGTACAAAATTGAAAGGCAGACACTTTATGTAATCTCAGCGTTCAAAGGTGTTAAAATCAGTTGCAGAAATAAAATGAGGTTTAATAAAAGGTTTAATTTCAAAGATCATTATTTTCACAGTTGAGCGTCCTCAGTTAGGGCCTACTTTTCAAGTGGACTGGCAACAAACAAATCATACTGAAACAAAGGGATGGGATCAATGCTCAGGACTTTTGAATGTCTTGGGATTTTCTATAGATCAGAGTCCCAAGCGAAGCAACTAATAAGTTCTCTCCTCTGGTGTTATGGGGGTGGCATTGACATTTGGCTGGAGATCAGCAGGAATCAGACACAATCCTCCACATGTCTGTGAGACATGACTTAGTTGAGCAGGAAATCTCTGTCTCTTTTGTGGGTGGAAAACCCAGGTCCCAGTAATTCCATGAGAAAAGGAGAATTCTGTCTCTAGCTGCAGGAAATCTGAGGGCTGGGGTCAGCCTGTGTCAGCTGAGGTTCTGCCCTGTGGATTTGTCACTTCGTTTTTATACAACCTGAGTAAGGGCAGAAGTTCCCTCAGTCAAAGGGAGTCAAGAAGAATTTCTTCTGAAGTCAAGCCAAACTTCATCCACATCATCTTCATATGAAATTTTTTAAGGTTGCAGTTTATGCAATGATTAACAGAATCTATAACTGAAGGCATATTAACTTACTAATTCCAAAGCCTGGCAAATGCCAGGGGAAAATCAAATAGAAGTCTCTGTCAAGTTTGAAACAAGAAGAACAAATGGTTTCCCAGGTAGAAGAGCAGTTGAATATCTGAATTATGTTCATGTTATTAGTATTCCCAGTTAAAACTGTCTTGAGTTCAGTAAGTTTCACTTTCTGAGCACTTCTAGACCCAAATGGCTGAGCCCTAAAGCTAAATATATAGTTGATCCATAGGTCATGTTAAGCACTAGACTTGAAATTCTTAATTAACTCATTTTGATAATACAGAAAAAATAACATTATCAGCAAACCATCAGCCTCCACAGAGAGTTGTAAATGCTACTGGTCTGCATATTTAACACTTAATATATGAAAATTTATTTCAAAGTCAAGTAATATATATTATTTGCAATAATTCAATTAATTGTATTTTCTTTCTCTTTATACGTATTAAATCCATCTCTTGCAACATTTCCAACTTGTAAATCAATCACTATAATCCCTTTTAGTTCTTACACTTAGTAATTTAATAGAGATAAACACAACTCTCTCTTCTCAGAATGCTACTGTATTTTATGTGGATATGGTGCACTCATTGTGCTTAATGCTCTGTATTTAGTGATGCATATTAATCTTTAAATCAAACACACCAAGCCAAATGCCATGAACATACAATCAGATATTGTATGAATTTGAAAGCATCAGCCCAGAGCTTAGGCATGGTCTGCTGCAGAAAGACTGGAAAAGGCTGTTAATACAAACACTGATAATTGAAACTTTATATCTTACTTTGTACTGACTTTTTGTAAATCAAAGTCCTGTGTGGAAGAAGAGAGGAAGGAAAGAGAATTCCTATATAGCAACGATGCATTCTGTAAAATAAAACAGTATCTATCATCCACTGAATTTTTGTTCAACTCTTTGGTTTTCTGGCATCCTACAAGTCACAACTGCAACAGCTTTGGTTGCTGCAGTAATTTATATCGATTTACCAAGCTGCAGTTCTCATTCCCATCGCTATCATTGTGTCTGGATTTGTTGAAGGAAATTAAAAAGTCTCAAGAGACAACTAGATTGAGCTAGAAAGGTTAGTTGGTAGACTGTAGTTCCATTTTCTGCTTCACTTAAGGGTCATTCTAAAGACTAGTTCTGCAGCACAGGCTGGGTAGAAGTAACGCTAGTCCTTGCCACCTACCTAAAGTAATTTGAAAAGAGTTTTCCAGTTTACAAAAAGCACTGCTGAATAAAGATTCTGACCTTTCCCTAAGAAAGCAGCAAAATTTAAATGCACAGTTTGCAGTCTGAGAGTGTCTTTGTGATGATACTTGAAATCAAACGCACTTGGCTGTGCTCGTGCCAGGGATGGAGTTGCCTTGGTATCCTTTCTTCCCTGAGCCTTGTGATCATTAGATCAGATTAACAAAGGAACTGTTCAGCTGTGCTGAGACGTAAGAATAGCTACAAGTTCATGAGAGAAAGAAAACAAAACTCATTGCCAATCCTGTGAAGACTACCTTGCCACTGAATAAATGTTGCATTTGGGATAAGCACTGAGGAAAGCTTGTACTTTATTTTGAGTATCTGTTTACTGTAGAAATTTTTTTTAACATAGGCAAAAAATGAACAATTGTGTCAATTCTGTCATCATCAGTGAGACAAACTTTCCAGCCACATGAACAGGTTGAGCTGATTATACAGCCTGTCTCCTCTTCAGAGTGCTGTGCTATTGATAATTGGCATTTACATTTAAAGACATTTGAATTCTCTGTTCTATTCCTCAGGCCTTAGTCAATTAGAAAATTTTCTCTGCTTCAAATCATGAGCAAAACACCTCGTATATGTTGTGCCTGAAGCCAGCAAACTTGCTGAGCAAAGTGTACAAGGAGCTGTTTAACACTGGGGTTACCTAGTGATTCTCCACCTCAGTCAAGAGCCCTGGATGCCTTGTTTTTCACCACAAGAGATACAAAGGACTGAGCCTTCCATGGCATGTGACAGGCTCTGTTGCAAAGGTTCACATGTGCTAAGGATTCCCAGAAAGAGAAAACTGTCCCCAGCGTGTTCACAGTCTCTGTGAGCATCACCTGCATTGCTGCATCGTTAGGCTGAGATCAACTCTCTCCATCATCTAATGATTTTGCAGTCAGTAGTGACAACATATTCACTTCGTATCCAGTGGGAATCTTGCCATGGACTTGCAATCAAGCCAAGATTTTAAATTAAGTTGTCAGATGGTGAGGAAGGGAGGTACTGGGAAAATAAGGCAGAGAGAATGTGATCCCGTCTGATGCTGTAACCCCGCCACGGCCCCGCGTGGTGCGAAGTGACTTCAGAGATGCTCGTACACGCAGGCAGGAGAAAACTCGGCAGTCCTGGCCAAGAACTGCTTTCTGAAGGGCAGGCTGTGAGCACTCAGAGGCCGAGCACAGGGAGGGCATGGCAGTAAGGACATTTTGAGGCAGGGGCCTCTCAGGCACCGACCCAAGTCCCTCCTGTCTGGGGACAGGACAATGTGATTTACGCACTCCTCAAGGCTGGCTCAGCTGTACACAGGGGCTCTCCCACCCAGTGAGTCTGGGCTGCCACTGAGCCTTGCCTTCCCCCCTCCACCTTCTCTGCACCTCTCTGGAGGCTGTGCAGCTCTACCCAGCCACAGCTGTGGGAGCCCTGAATGCAGAGAATATTTCCCTGCCTGTTTTGAAGGGTTCTACCTCCCTGGACAACACTGTCTTTGACATTTATCCATGGAGAAAACTGCCAACTCTTTGGGAAGAACTAGAATCTACTTCAGTGCGAACTGAATAATAGAATGTTATGTAAGGTTATCACAGGGTGAAAAATCTAATGGTGTTGGGTTTATTAATGTAGTAAATAGATAAAAAGCAAAAACTCAAAAATGGAGGATTGTTTTTATTTCTAGACTTTCTTCTTCTTCTTCTAATACTCCATATTCTGCAGTAGAAGGTGTCTAAAAATTATTGGATGAAAAATTCCGCAGTTCCCGTATGTGTGACAAAAGCATTGGTAGAAAAGTGAAAATATCTTTCGTTTTAAGCTTTAATTGGATGATTTACCTTTAAGAAGGCCGTGTTATCTTGATAAGCAAGCATTCTACAAGCATTCTCAGCATTCTCATGCATTCTGCTGCACTTCTCTGTTGTGTGCTGTGTCTGGGTCACGCTGGTGACCTTACTTCTCTGAGAAGACTTAATAAACTATCTTAAAGCAGAGAGTGCTGAAAGTTTCTTTAGAATCACTCCCCCATCAGGGGAAAACCTGGCTTAAAGACACAGCTAAGTCAGGGGCAGGGGTCCACACACGGCAAATGGGTTGTGTACACCTGATGGTTGATGGGTTTGCTATCAGGGACTCGGTGATGTAGAACATCGCACACAGTGCAGAAAGCCACTGGTATCTAGGTGTTTATGTTCTTTTTCCTGAAACAGCCAAAATTCATCCTTTTACAGCGTCTACATGATCAGAACATCGTGTTCATTGGCTTATTTAAATGTAAATAACATGATATTTTTATCTCTAGACCCATGCATTCTTAACCTAGACTTCCTTTTTTGTGATTTGGGTCTTATTTTTTGTTTGTTTGTTTGTTTTTGTTTTTTTTTTTTTTACTTTTGACTGACGTTTAGTTCATTTGATAGTATGATTTAATTTACTATCTAATAGAAGTGTGACTAATAATCTAATGCTTGACAGATAACTCCAAATTGCTATGTATCACTGAAAAAATAAGGATTTAAAATAGTGCCAATATGAAATAATAATATCAGGAGAAAAACATTACTGTTTCCTGCCTTTAAAGAATCAGGCCTTGTCATCCCAGTATCCTTTTATCGTTCTTAGGCATTTTTACTATTTACCTATAATTTTTATTTTTTTTTAAGCATGTAAAAAATGAGGCCTTCAGAAAGTTCATATTGTCCTATTAAGTCAAATCCTTATATTACATTCTATAACTTAGGTTTTGTCTTGGAAAAAAAGCATTTAATGAGCTTTTGTGTAATGTTAGATATTATTCATGCAGGTACAATACGAAAAATGGTTTCCTACATAGCTTATAAGCAAAGAAGTTCTCTTGTAGGCATGTAATTTCTGAAGAGAACACATTTATTATTCACTTAGTGGAAACCTGAAGAAAAATTGAAAGGAAAAAAAAAAGAGCTAGAATAGAGCTTTTGGGAAATGCTGCTCTCATCCTCTTCTCAGAGGAAATTTAAATCAAATTAGAACTAGCATATTTTCATACAGAATTTATGAGCATGTCGATTTGGGGGAAAAATTATGATCTGTTTTTACTAATTATCAAAACCACTTTGATTTTTACAACTATTCACAAAATTCAATGCACCCACATTCAGAAGTACCTCTGGGTAACCACCCACCCCCTCCCCAGATGAGTCCACACTACTGCTCTGCATGTCATTGCTTACTGAAGCAATTAATCACTTTTTTGGACCATTTTAATCTTTGACCTGATCGGCTTCTCAAAAATTCTCCAGTGCTAAAGCAAATAGGAAAGGCAGAAAGCAGCAGCTCAGATTTAAATTGGCTGTTGGCTCCCTCCCCAGAACAAAGCAGAGCAGGTCACAAGCCTGGGGAGACCTGGAGGAGCTGGGCAGCCCCTGGAGGCAGGGAACTCTATCCACTGTTAGTGTAAAGACAGGG
This sequence comes from Daphoenositta chrysoptera, assembly GCA_013397915.1. Lineage (NCBI taxonomy): Eukaryota > Metazoa > Chordata > Aves > Passeriformes > Daphoenositta > Daphoenositta chrysoptera. The sequence goes on from VZRO01000218.1 coordinate 1,206,687, forward strand.
AAGATAAGCAGATCATCGTGTTGTAATAGAAGAGCCAAAAATTGGAAATTATATCAATTTACAGACTGTATTAGATGTTGTTTCCATTTTGGAGAAGACACTTTAAATATCAAAGGATGAGGAAATGCTGAAATTGAGGCCTGTGCTGGTTTGGCCAAATTTGGAGGAGAATATCCTCTGAGGGAAGGCAGGGTACCACCACCCCTCCACCCACCAGGTTCACGGAAAAGAAAAATTTTCCTCGGAGGAAAGTGAAAGAGATAAAAACTATTTATTTAACAAACACGCAATAAAGGATAATAATGCTAAATAATAAAATCCCTCACTGTGGAGAGAAACCTGGAAAGATTCCAGAGTCCTTCCGCAGACTGTGATG
>VZRO01000218.1:1207090-1270560 GCA_013397915.1 Daphoenositta chrysoptera
TTCCCCCTCTCAGGCTCAGTTTAAAAGCACAGAAAGGCACTAGAATTGATTTCTAGAGCAGAGGAGAGGGGATACACATTTACACATTTTCATAATGTCACCACAGGACAAGGCCCCACCTAAACAGTGACCACAGCCAGTAGATGTATGTCCTGATTGCTCCATCAGGGAACCTTAGATTCCAACAGAGTATATAAATTTCTTTGTTCCCCATAATATTTGAGTGTTTATTTTCTTTAAATCCTACTCATGAGCTGGCTGGTTCCTACCTTGCTGTCTTTAAGTCTTCTGAAAGCCACACGTCCTCAAAGAGGTCACTGGACTCCCACTTTGCCAGAAGAAGAACAGAAAAGAACACGAATCCCATGCAACAAAAAAGGGAAAAAAAAAATCTTTCCTTAAAATTTTTTTAGATTTGATTACCACCACACTGAACTTCTTTCATGAGTCTATTTTGTATGAGGGTATTCTGGAAAGTTACAGATATATACAGATATATACAGTCAATAACTATGTTCTCCCGTTCACAATACATGTTAGCTCATTTCTCAAGGAGAGGGAATAATGATGTTTCTATGGAAACTTCAAAATTAACAGCTCACAGTGTTAAACCTTTTTCATTTGCAGATTTCTAAGTATTTTCCAGTGGAATTGCAGGCTTCTGTACAACAAATACAAGCCTACTAGACACAGTTTGGGCTTTCCTACCTACAGACTATTAGGAAATATTACATGGAAATAAAAACTGACCCACATCCATCATGTCCTTGATTCCAAATCATTTAGGCTTTAGCTCAGTAAGTGGCTTAGGTCCCATTGGATAAATAAGCTATGTCCCATTAAATAAACATAGTCAATGATTTTGGTTTCAAGTATAACTCCTTATGTCAAATGCCAGCATGTACTGATAGATGGTTATGGATTAGGGTAGCAGCTGTTAAAACCTTTAAGGCATAACTGCTGTATTTGTGCCTCTTTCATGGCAGAGTCTGCTGACACTGCAGGAAAGAAAAGAACAAAAATGGTATTGGGCATTCCTAATTTGTCTATTTATAACTGGAGCATACTTGGATGCATGAACATTTCAGGTTTCTACTTCAATAAATTAAGAAGAGAATATTTATACTAAACATCACTGTAAAATTAATTACTTTTAGAGGTCCAATTAAGGTCTAAATTATTCCTGCTTGTCTGTGATATCAATGATCTCCATTTAGGTAATAAATTTAATTTGTAATATTTAAAGCCATTGTGCTGACATTTTTTTAAATGACATGACTAAATGCAGAAAAAATTATAGATGCCCGGAAAAATTAGCTCATTTATAAAACTGAGCTTATTAACCTTGATTAGCTCCATTGCTCACATGGTCCATTGTCTCATACTGAGTTCTTATGAGATTTGGGACAAAGAGGGAGCATTTAGGGGAGAACTGTGCCACTAAACCACACCGAACCCCAAGGAATGGCCAGAGGATCATCCTCATGACAGATGTCAGTAGGATTGTTCACTTATCAGCCCCTTGTTCCAGGACTAATAATTTTTAATTTTAGAAACATAGACATAACTGCATAAATAATTTATTTGGGTTTATTTTTATTGTCATGAAGCACCTAATAACAGATATAAAATAACTCAACCTTATTTTCCAGGTTTTAGTGGAAGGTTTTAGGTTTTTATGGTTTTCCCTGTATACAATTAAAAAGTAGGCGATAAGACACTGAATAATTGAGGACGAGAGAAACATTATCAAGAAAAAATGTTGGGGACTTCCAACAGTGGAGTACAGAAAATAGCATATTTTTCTGTTCTTATATTCTTCTTGCCATGGCAGTTTTAGTAGGCACTAGAGTTTCTGTTTGAGAAAATAAACTAAAAGGGTTTCAAATCCTTTGAACCATCACTGAAATGCCAGAAGATGGTCTATCCTACAAATGTGAAGATATTTATTCAAGGAATCCCCAATTCACTGCCAGATCACTTCCACAATGATATTTTTTGCCTTAATAGTTGGTTTTATACATAGATATATATATATTTTTAACGTATTTTCCACTTCATTGATTCATTACCATAATGTGTGTGCATTTATTCAGAAAAAAAATACTCTCCAAGTCAAATGCAGATTGCAAACCTACACTCTCCAAAACTGGAGGGTTTTGAAGGACCACACATTCTGTTGGGCTCACCCACTTAGTTAAATCATGCAAGTAACTAATGGGGTTAGCACAAGAGGAAAATTCAGGCTGAGTATCCAGGAGGGAAAAACAATAATCTGGACAGTTGAGATGTGCTGAGCCATGAAATTAAGCCTCCCTAGGGGACGTGGAAGAAACAAGGAAATTCTAAAAGACCAGAAAGTTGCTGAGAGGCAAAGAGCTCCAGGGGTGTGAGATCTGCCCAGGCAGCCTCTGCCTGGCTCCCGGAGGGATGGGGCACGCTGCTGCTCTCCTGCCAGACAGGATCACCTCCAGAGCAGCATCAGATGGGAACGGGGAGGTTTATCAACTTCAGAAACCAGCTGTACTTTCTGGGCTGAACAGCTGATAAAACAGGGTTAAGCTCACGGTTCAGGCTGTCAGTCAGTGAATGTGATGTGTAGGCTCCTTCCGGATTGTGACCTACATAGTGTAGGGGAGGAGAGACAGGGGCAAGCTTAGGAGAAATAACATTTTAAATCTCCCTGGAAAGACTTGTCAGAGGACACCTGTCAGAGCTCTGACAGTTTTGGTGGGTTTTTTTCCACTTCTGACACCCACAATAGCTTAAAACTACAAAAAGAATAGTGAGAAAAAAAATAGGTTGAGACACACATCTCCAGAAATAGAGAAATAGAAACAGATTTAAATAAGCCAGGGTAAATAAAATTGTTAAAGTCAAATTTACACAAATTGTCTGCCACCCACGTCTGAGTTGGTCCCCATATTTAAAGACTTTCTTCCATCCCAAGTGCTCTGGTGATGGCTAGGACAACTACTCTTGGCTCTATTTCCTTCCTTCACACATTTTTTAGGGTAAGAAAAGCTGCCAAAAAGTGGGAGTTTTATGAAAGCAATCATAAAATGTTATGGGTAATGCTAAACAAATAATGTGTTACTCTACAAAAATGGCCCTTTCTTTGGGAAAAAACCAACAGATGCCTGAGAGAGATCAGTTTACCTCTCTCAAAGCAATGATAAACCTACTGTCAAGGGCTGTAGCTGGCAACTGGGGAGGCTGTGGAGGGTCAATATTATCGAAGCTGCTTTCCTGACAGTTGTTTCTGAAAAGCTAATAGTGATTTGATATCTTGATATCACCATCTGCAACAGGTATTTCCACACATAAATGATGTACAGTGCCCTACCCTGGGATTCAGGACACCTCAGTTCATTGCTTTTTACTGTCCCATAGCTGCTGTACTTTTCCTCTAGGTCTATCAAATTTATTACTGCTTTACTATGCAGGAGCTACCTTTACTCTCCCCTCTGTGTACTGTCTGACATGATGGGACCAATTATCAGGACCATTACACAGTTATGATAAAAGTTGCTGTTAATGATATTTGGGCTGCTGGGCATTACAGTTTTTATTTTTCCCCTGCTTTCCTTGTTGCTGTTTTGTTTACTGTATGTTATTAATGTATATTGCAGGCAGTTTATGACACTGAGGAAGATACTCCATCTCTGACAGTCAACATAAGCCCTTCCTACAGCCAGCCTGTCATTCTCCTAGACATTACCTGTGATGCCACCAAAGACAGTTCCCAACACAATGGAGTTTTAGAAATTGAAATGAGAGCTTTGTGGTATTTAAAGTACCTGGGTGAACAATCTTAAAATTTCCACTCAGCTGGCATCGAAATTTGGAGGTGAAGTGCTTTGGTTGCCTTAAGCTCTGTTTCTCCACATGCTAAGCTAGGAAATGTTTCTGATCTGACTCACACAAGGGGTATCTAATTCCTCTGCCCTTTGAAGTCCACACTTCTCCAAGTACCACTCCCAGTTCAGAAAATGCTTTTGGGACACACCTACCCCACAGCAGAATACACAATATGCCCCCATCAAAAGTACTCTCCATCTACACCAAGCAGCTGAAAAGGAGGGGACCTGGATTTAACTCTTCTTTTTGAGATGCAAATCCACTATTCTGGAGAGTGCAATAACTACTAATCAACTGGCTAATGTGAGTTGGCATTTTCAATTTCTCCTGTAAAAACCTGTTCTGCATTGCACGAAAAGACTGGAGGGAATGGGGAGAGAGCAGCAGAGCCTGACTGTGTGTTCTCATGATAGGCACTCACCTGGTAACAGAGAAATATGGCTCTCTATCCACTCTAATAGTACTGTTTATGCATTTCATTCCATGACTATTTAATGCAAAAGATATAAAATTAGGAGTCCATGAAGCATTAATTAATTTATAACCATTGTTCACTGGCTTTCATCCTCTGAGAGTAGAACATTTTGTGCTCTGGAATATGAATGACAAGTGCTGCTTCTCTGCCCTCCCTGTTCCCTCTGCTCTCAGTTTCACCAGATCACCAGATCACACTCAGACCTGCAGAGTTCTTTAGTGCTGCCTTGGTTCAGGTTACCCCGTGAAAGCCAAAGGTGGAGAGCACAAAGTGCAATAGCATGGCAGATAAATAAAGGGAGCTTCCAAGGGCAATGCTTCTAGGAATTGACTTTTTAGAAGCACAGTAGAAAAATTCACAGTTCCTCTTAGCAAATGCAGGATCTACCTGTGAAACTATTAATCTGTAACAGGGAACACGTCTGTGGAATTCCTTCCCTTCAAGGTAATCCTTGCCTTTGTTGCAAATTCTAAATTATTGAAACGATAAACACTCACAAATGCTGAAAATTGGGATTTACCATGAAATTCCAGAGTGAAGCTAAGCAGTATTGGCATGATGTAAAGTGCAGAAATACACATTGTTGTCAGGATAAACAAACAGCTCCATTTTCCCAGCCTGTTCACTTTGCACTTACCCAGCCACGTCTATACAGTGTAATAGTCTCTTTTCCTTTTATGGTAATTCTTTCTGGCCTCTTAGAAGAAATGAAGAGAATTTTATTTCCTTTGCTCACTAGTTTGTATGTGTTCTATCATCATTAAGAGGGGGTTAGGAGGGTTACCCTCATGGAAGTCATGTTTCAAGACACAGCCCAAGACTTAAAGCTGCTGAGTGCCTGTGGAGAATGAATTATAATTTTGCCTCTAAAAGTTTGTAGGTGAAGGTGAGGTACAAGGTCTGTACCGAGGGACATGAATCCTTTAGTTTGCAAATATGAATACGATTTTGCTTTTATTGGCATAATCAGAGCTTTAGCATTTTCTGTCCATGAAAGGAGTAGAAAAAGCAGTAAATGAGTTAACTTATTTTAAGTGTAGAAGCAAGGAAAAGTCAGGAATCATGGTATTTGCTTAAAACATTCAGAAAGCCTCTCCTCTATAGAATCACTCCTGGGGTGCCCTTCCTGTTTTCTAACTGCATAGGACAAAGCAGGAGATGGTGTAGGTTCTATTTGTATCTTAACTCTGTGAAAGCTGTTTTGAAATTTTTCTTTTTCTTATGTTGGTCCAGACAGGTCATATCACTGCCCTTTTTTTTCCTGCTTTGACCAACCTTTACCAGGTTTGTGAAGCCATCTGGGTGATCAGATAGTTCTTAATCAATGAAAGACAGAGGAAGAGAAAGTTGGGATAGAAAGAGCTAAAAATAAACAAGCATGAGAGGCATATTTGGGAACACTGAGGCAGACATCACCTGAACAGCACTGTTGAAGACAACTGATCTACACTGATATTTTCAGCTACAGGGTTGTGCTGCTTGACCCTAATGCAAACATATAAATTTATTTTATTATAAAAAAAACAATTTATTATTTTAAACCACTAAATTTCTTCAAAACATAAGCAGGAATGAGACATTAAAGATTACTTGTAATGAGATATAAATATCATGTCTGCAAGTCCCTGTGTTTTCTACCCGTGTAAATCAAGCTGATAATGTAAAGACCAGAGACAAACTTGAATAGACAACTTAGTCTTGGAAAAACTAAAATTAAAAATAGAAGCAATAAAACACAGCCCACAGAAATCAGAATTGTCTAAAAGTCTAAGTACTTACCAGGATCTTGGGTACCTTGTGCAGCCCAGGCTGAAAGCAACACCATTCCAGCTACACTATTATTATTATTGTGCTAACATGTGGAAAACTCTCCAATTCTACCTAACGAGCAGAAGCAACATTACTGAGCAGGGATTTACGTCAGTTTTCAGAAATACTTCTGAAATCTGATTAATACACTCAGCCAGCCAACCAGCTTTCCCTCTCAGATATGTATTTTGTGTATAGTGAAGTGCTTGATCTGAAGGAAGACTTTCCTATTCTGAACATCCACTCATTTAAAAAGTGCACTTGCAGGAATTTATAAATATGATGTACTTTCATAGAAACAAAAAGATATGACCTAGAAAACATTACATAAATTTGAAAAAAAAAGGTGAAATTTTAACAATGATAAAAAGAAAATGTTGTCCTTTTTTTTTTTTTCCTTTTAAAATTTTTTTCCCACAGGACCAGTAAACTAGCCCTAATGCCTCAAGGTTAGCAACATTTAAATTCAGAAATTCATGCATATAATCCATAATGACAAAGGACTGTAGCTGAAACTGCTTTTATTAAGAGAAATTTGAAACACTAAAACCATATCCACTAAATAATTCTGATTAATATCTTAGGTACCCTGAAGAGACTGTGAACCTCTTACTCATTTGAACTGAGCTGGATAAACCCCTCTGACAGCTCTGCCAGGGAAATTTGAAGTCAGAAACCCAAATTCCTTTGAGGGTCCTGGGCAAAGTTTCCTAATGTTGGAGAAAATCAGATTCCGTTTCTTAAAATATTATGATTTTAATAATTCAATACATGTAATAATTTTTTTTTGACATAACAAATACTAAGCAAGAGATATATTGCTCTTCCAAGTCTCTTTTGTACAACGAGTGAGAGAACTCAGAAAGACACTACTCTAGCCCATATATCATAAATTCCCTAATAGGAACAAAAAAATTACCCCAAAAGTTTAAAAAATATATAATCCACAAAGCCACAATATTACTTGCAATATGAGACAAGGGGTGCATATACAGATTTCCTACCGTGAGACTGATATGATCTCTTAAATATTTTACCCTAATGTCTTTTTTAACTTTTTTTTTTCAGGTTTTTGCACATTTGTCAAGGCTGAATTTGTTGCATTTTAAGACATCCTGAAAATACAGCAACTGTGTTTATTCTCTTTGTTCAGTCTCTACCCCCTTGTTTCCCCTCTATCAATTTCTCAGCAGCTATGAGCAAACTTTCAATACTTTCACAATGTACAGTTTACTTGTAGAATTAGTCAAACTTTCTGGGAAGGAATGGGAGAATTAACAAAAGCTTTTGGCTGTTTCCATGGTCATAATTTGGAAAAAATGCATTATTTTGTTACCAAAAAATAAAGGAAACAACTCATAATGCAGCACATATTTTTCCATATATGCACGGGGGGGTGTGTGTATGTGTGTGTAATATTCTGCCTACCTGATTTCCCCTGCATTTTGAATTTTAAATGCTATTCTCTGTCCATACAAAATCATGTAATGTGGATATATTCTTTAAATGGGTGGTATTTCAATTGAAGCTAAAAGGTCATGGATCTTTATTTTCAAGAAAAATCTTTTGTGTAGATAATCAAGCAGTAAAACCTTTATTTCCTTTCCACCACCTCTCATGAGATTAACACTCTGAGGTCTTCAAACACTTGTGCATTTTGTAGGAAAAAAATTTCCACCAGCTCAGTGAAGGAGCAGAAGTTTTAAGGTAAAAACCTTGTTTGAACAATAAAAAGAGATTCTGCAAATGGAGAAAATGCTAATGTAGCCATTCAAAAACCCCACAGTGCAGTGCGCACTGAGAAAGATAACCCAAGAACTTTCCAGAGTACTCAGTTGTGGGTCCTGACATTTGAGATTCATGACAATAATTTTGTGAACAAAGTTACAAGAACAATCTTAAGATAATTCGGTGCTCTAACACTCCTGTGTCTTTCCCCTCCTTACTTTTCCTGCCGTGGTGGAATCAGATGTTCCAGTTGAAATCTCAGCTGAGAATGCTGAGGGAGACATTCCTGGATCTGATTAACCTGCAGTCCAAATAGGATAGTGACAGAAGGAGCTGAGTCACTTGCCTCAGGTTACATAGGAAATCAGAGAGAAAGCTGGAAACAAAAGTCCATTTAGGTCCAAACCAGGAAATCAGAGAGAAAGCTGGAAACAAAAGTCCATTGAGGTCCAAACCAGTTTCTGTTGATAACCATGGGATGGTGCATCTTCCCATGGGACCTCTGAGAGCAGTGCAAGAGAGGAAATGGTGACACTCCATCACCTAGCTATGCAAAAGAATTCTGTATTTTTTCATTTCATCATGTTTCTTCTTTTATTGCCTCACGTGGCCATTTGTGTGCCTTTTGAGATAGCCCCTGCAGGTGACACCGGCTGCACATTAAGAAAACAGCCAACAGCCTGTGGAAATATCTTGCAGCACTGTGTTCCTTACAGTGATGAGCCAAGACCCTTGATCCCAAATGTGGCTGAGCACTGGGCTCAGGTGATGGCAGTTCTGAGGAAGCTGACCAGAAATGATGAGGCTGAGACCAGGTATTTATTCCGCTTTTTCCACCAAATTTGCATTGGTCAGAAGGCAAAGATTTTGATATTCTATATTTCCTCGCAGTGGTGTTTTAAGGATCTGTTCCTAAACTAGCCATACTGATGGTTTCTCAGCTACTGGGCGAGAACAGATGATCAGAGTCATAAGGCATTGGAAATATTATGAATCTATAACAGAAAGAAAATCTCATTCCCAAAGTGTTCATATCCTTCAGGGCCAAGTGCTCTCTATAACCTCTCATAAATCGAGTTAGCACTGTTACCATGGACACTTTCTCTTCTCGTTTTAATAAGAAATATGTAAATTTGGAAATAAGTAGAAGCAGAACTACATGATGTTCTTTTCCCCTGTTCTTTTGTTCTTCCTGTTGTGTTGTGTTTGATTGGTTTTGTTTTTTTAAATTTTATTGCCAGCATTTCTAAGTGAACATGCAATACTTTCCCTCCCACCTTTTTCCATCAAATATAAATGAATACCAGTTAAAAAGGGGAAGTATATTAACTCCATCTCAGTAGTTTAGTGAAAGAAAAGCCTCTTACCCATGTTGAGCAGCTCTACAACCTCCATATGCAACAGGTTAGAAAACTGAAGAAACACCAAAGCAAGAGGAAAGGAATCCTGAGATTGCAAATTCTTCTTCTGTCATGGCAAAAGCCAAGCTATCCAGGCAAGAAAATCATGTTTGTTACATAAAAGCAACTTATTCATTTATAATGAAGAAGAGGAAAAAAACATAGGAACAAACAACAACAAAACCAATAAACATGCAAATTCCTACCTCTGCCTTCATATTAAATTTTAAAACCTGTTTATCCTTCAGAATAGCTAAAGAAATAGGAGAGAAGAAGAAGAAAAAAAGTGTAATCTCCAGCTTTAAGAAATGGCTTATGGAAAAAGCTTAGGCTGATAAGACTATTGAGTGAACAAGATGATTTCATAATACAATTTGTGCCAGTTTGGTAATGACACTAAATATGTAGAATAAAAAAAAGAGCAATCATCCATCATTCGAGTCACGGTTTATTTAGTTATCTTTTTTTATGTATTTTTTTTTGCTTCCTCCAGAAACTAGCTGGATTGAGTGAAGCTGGACAGTGTAGAGCTTTAATCTAAGAGACATTCTGACACTTAAATTATATTCCATAGTGTGTGTGCTCCATTTTTATAGAATTTGAAGGAAACATTTTTCAAAGTGTTTTCAAGAGGAAGATGTGAACCAGGTTAGACTGCTTTCCACCTGGGGGCTGTGAGGGGACATTGGCCATTGCATGAGATGCAAGGCAGGAGGGAGTATGGAGTATGAACTTTATGGATGCACTGAAATAACAAAGTTAGATCTAATTTGTACTTCTTAAAGGCTACAGAGAAAGCTGAAAGACAAAGATTTCTTTTGGCTGCCGAGTGGGGTGGACCTGCTTTATGATACAGACATCTCCCAGTGGTAGAGAGGTTCAGTTTAAGCAGCCTTGGTTGGTTACTTTCCCTTTACAAATTCTGAAGTCTGTTATGGTGTGACAAATATTTCAGTAGGAATTCACCCCGTCTAAAGGCAATTGGTTAATAGGCAGCCACTTTCTGCTGATTGATTGATTGATTAGAGAGTGAGCCGAGCCACGGTGGAGAGTCTTTTCACTGATGGCAGACACCTAGTTTAAGATGTGACAGTTCATTTTCTGGAGTGCTTTTCTCCTTCCACTGACAGGAGCCTGTTTGGCACATTTGGACCAAGCATCTTTGAGACAGACAAAATCAATCCCCCTACCCTTTGGCTCAGGCTGGATGAGATTCATTATGTCCAGCCAGACCTCACTTTGCTTCTCCTTTACTTGTGCCTGCTAAGACTTAGTGCTGCTAGAGAAAGCTTGCTGGGAGCAGGTGAAGCCCAGAAGAAGAGAGCTGAGGGAGGAGTGAGTCCAGGTTTCATCACAGTTCAGTGGTTTGGTGTTCACTCACTGGCTGTGTAAGTGAAAGCTTTCCTCTGATACTTTCATCCCTCCTTGCAGTCAGGGGCTTCAACATGATTTTCAGAATGGAAATTCAAACCCTGTAGGAGCTGATCGAAGGCCCCAAGGGCTGATGCAGAAGAGGGATTGCTCTGGCTGCAGTCCCAGGAAGCCCCAGGACCACAGCTGTAAGGGTAGATACAATCACAAAATTGTCTAGACTTTATGTCTAGCAGTAGGTGACATCTGGGTAAAATAAGCTGGTACTGGAGGTAAACAAAATAACATACTGATTGTCAATAGAGGCACTCAAGTGATGCCACTTGGAATCCTGACTAAGAAAAGCTACAGCTTAGAAATGTTGTGAGACCAATCCTTAGCAATAAAGCACCAGAACTATGGGGACAGATTATTTCTGATCTTTTATGGGTATTCCCTGAGGCCAGAATTCCAAATTAAACTGTTTACACTGCATAGAGGATGTAGAGCTGAATGATTTGAAAGGAGAGGTAGAGTGAATATCTGCTTCAATATTTTATAATAGCTTTTCTATTAAAAGATAAGCAGAGAGGTCTGTGAGAAAGAATACACAAGTGGAAATCATACAGTCCTGGAGTTTAGACCTCATTCTTCCAGTGACTTTTTTTTTCCTTTGGTTTTGGCCAAAGTGCTTCTATTGCATCTCTTCCTATCCCTAATTATAAACCCTAAAACTCACAAAAAAAAAGTGTTTTCCTGCTTTTCTCATTTCAAACATCAGTTACTAACTCTACAGCACATTGAACTTAAAACATTAACATATATCATGTCACAAACAGTAAGTCTTAATAATGATTCACTGCAATGGTTACTTTACAGCTGTTATAAAAGTTAGTTTTATTAGCTGATCTTATCTCTCTGAATTTTGCTTTTGTGCATTCTCTTGTAATGCCTTGGGTTCATTCAGTTAAATTTAAATTAGTTCATTTTTGTTTCCTAAAGCAGTTATTTGAAAGGTAGATTGTCTTTGAATTTACTGAATAAATATGCTTCATATACCACTGGCAAAACTTGACTTTTAAATTCTGGGTTTTGAGTTTTTCATCTTATCAAGAACTGTAATGCTCACAACAATCCATCAAAATACAGATTTTTGGGTGTGTTTTGCCAGACAATGTACTTTAAAAGGGGCTTACACTTAAATCTGCTCTTCAGACTATGAACAGCTTAATGGATTGTTGACAAAGAATGTAGAGCTCAAGCACGATGTGATAATACGGGGTGTTTTCTCACTTTTATGCAGTTTATACTACTTTTATTTTCATGCCTTGCCTGGATGTCACTTAGAAGAATGCAGCAACGATGATCTTGGTACTAAAGACTAGAATTAAAAGATAAAATTAGGGAAAGAAACTGTAGAATCAGAACATACATCAGAGGTAACAATAGGCTTCTTGTGGCCAAAGGAGGTCAGAAGTCTGTGACCAATTGCAGTGTGAAGGAAGTTCAAGTAATGGCTCATACTCCTTTCAGTCCCCAGGCCTGCAAAGAGAATTTTCCATGTCTATAGGTAAGGATCAACCTTGGTTTAATAACTGAAGTTATTAAAGGTTAAGGTTGCCCCGTGAAATTTCAGCAGATGCTCTTTACAGAAGGAACAATTAAATGGCAATGCGAGGGACACTCACAGAGAGGTAGACTCGCCTCTTGCATAACTCTGCCAGAATTGTCTTCTGGCTTTTTCCCCTTCGGTTTTGTGTCACTGCTACTTCAGTGGATCACTTTCTAGGAAAATTCCTAATCCAGCAGAGCCATCATTAATCAGGAAAGGTTTATTTTGTGGATGGCTCTTTCTGCATGTACACCTGGATGCTGCGTGTCACCAGCAGCTTCCTGCTCCCTTCCAAAGAGCCCCTGTAGGGATACGGTGGCTGAAATGCCAAGCTGTCCATCCACTCCTAGATTAATGCAGACTGTCCCCTCAGATGATGCCCAAAGAAAAGGTCTAAGTTAGCTGCAGAGGGCTCTCACAATTATATTCTATTTCTCTGAATAAGATAGAAAGCAAGAAAAGGAATAGAGACAATCTGCCAGTCCACCTCCCCATGAAATTTGCCTTCAATGATGACTTTATAATCTTTCCAGTCTTTTCTCCATGCATTTTCCAGGTTTGTTCATACTAAATCATAATTACCTGAAATTGCCACAAGAGACACTCTAATACCACTAGAAAAATCATCATCTTACCAAGCAAGAGAAACGTGAAGTACTGCAGCAGATGTACAGAAATAGTTTTTCTTTGCTTACTAATTCAATTTTGGCTAAAGATGGGGGAGCATTTTGAGGAATTGATTATTTTTAGTCTTTAAAGTCAGGGGAATTTATATATATATCTATTTAGTGGTCATTTTGCATTTATTTACCTCAGGCAACAAACACACGAGAACGTATCTTGTGCTTGTTGTCTGAATTTTCTGTTTCTTTGGAATGCCAAACTGACAGCTTACAGCCTGTGCAATCAAACCAGTGCCTATCAAATAGGGAATTGCACTTTTTATATACTACCTCTGGTATGCAACAAAAGGCATCCAGTCACACAAAGAATCAGAGATGCTTTTGTCAAAATATTTATCATGACACTGGGAATTGATGCAATATCAAAAGTTATCGGTTACACAAGGCTGCAACCCCACAGCTGAAGTGAGAGTTTGGTTTAAGGAAAGGAAATTAGCTAAGAATGGAATTTCTCAGTCCTGGTCTCTCTTGCTTTGTCTTTTAGTTTGAATGTATTTGGATTCCGAAATGTGGGTTTTACTAAAATCCAAGTCAAGAAGACACTACAAGGGGCAGGTTTGCAGCCAGTCCAGTTGGAGAAAGGCCCTATTTATCTATTGGCTGTGAAAATGAAATGAAATCCTGAGTCTTTGTACTAAAATTAGTATTAAAATTTTGCTGTATCCCAAGTGGTCTTGAGTTGACATTCAGGCTCAAATTCACAAACGCTCACAGCCATGAGCAAAGCCTAAATTTGTCATGCCCGAGGGTCGCTGTGGTGGATGGGGGTCCTCTGGTGACACCACATCAACACAAGGCACAGGGCTGGCTGCACTGCACAGCTTGTATTTAGGACTCCTTGTTAACGTTGTTTTTCTGATTTCTGTGCTGGTCCACCGGGTTCAGTTGCAGCTGGTGGGATGCTGACCATTTTAACACCAGCCAGAACTGAGAGATGCTGAGAATTCAAGCCCACACATGAGAATTTATAAAATATCTTTGCAGTCACAAACTGTGCCGTGTAGACACCAAGTTTTTCAATTATCACTTTTCTTACTGAGGTTGAACTAAACCCTAACTTCCAATGTAAGAGGGATGTGAACTTGTTGGAGCAAGTCTGGAGGAAGGCCGTGGAGATGATCAGAGGTCTGGAGCACCCCTCCTTTGAAAAAAGGCTGAGAGCATTGGGGTTGTTCAGTCTGGAGAAGAGAAGACTCTCCAAGGCAGAGGTTAAGAGTGCTGCCAACAAGCAGCACTGCCTAAATCTATCACTCGTCAATATGGGTGAAGATTTCACACAACAGGGAAATAAATTACAGGCAGCTGCTTGGTTTTTGCGTTTTTTAAATTCTGGTGGGACATCTGAAAAAAATTACATTTTCAGTCTTGGATCTTCAGGTTATTGCAAAGAGGCCTGAGAAAAGAGTGGAAAGAGGCTTCTATAAATCACCTGGTTTTAGGGTAGTGTCCTTGCAGCCTGGAAGCAAGAGGAAGATAAAGAAAGCAGGAATTCCAACCTGGCACCTGATTTAGAAGATAGATCAACTTGTTGGCTTCATGTCAGCAGAAAATGATGCAAGACAAATGACAAATCTTTTATTTTCTGGTAACTTCCTCATTTACTAATATTGTCTTAGCCAGTGGGAACTTCTGACTGGAGAAAGCCCTTCAGTGATGATTACTTGTATCTATCTATTTACATACAAATAAATGTATATCTTTCCTCTCCTCCATGAAGATGTTCTGAAGCAACTTATATCAAGAGACAACATGCCCAGAATTTCCACCTACTATTTATATAATATTCTACACCACAGATGGAGTTAAAGAATTGAGATGCAACAGATACTGTTCAAACATAGATGGAATACAATAAAGGTCATGAAATCTCATACTTTGGAGATTTCAGATATGCAACCTATGTTGTCAGAAAGCAACTCTCTTCCTAATGTAAATCAGCCAAGTGCTTCTGACTATATTTCCCTGTATTTCTTGATATTTATCAAGTGCTGCCAAATTTCCTTTTTCTTGCCTTCATCCGGGTGCAAGACTCCTGGAGACCTCAGGGAGCAGATGTGGTATTTGCTATTTTGTTCTGAACAATCTGGCTGTTGTGAAAATATTCACAGTAAAGCCAGTTACAACACCAGATGTGAAAGTAGTAAAGCAGCATCTTGTGTTTACATTTTAATTTCTCCAGCTAGGAAGGCTGGAGTGTTTATGCACTGGAAACTCATAATACAGGCTGCATGCTCTAATAATCTATTATTTTATATCATGCCATTCACCTCACAGTGCTCTCTGCGAGCCTTCTGTGCAGAGGACCCACCCACTACAAAACTGAGACCCCCACAGCTCTGTGATACAGCAGCTGGATATTAATTCTTAATAGTAATAACCCTAGTGTAGGAGTAAAGGGCAAATAAGAGCTGCATCTGACAGCAGCTGCTGAGAGGGCTTAAATTTGGGAGGTCTCTAGGTGTTTGTGTGTGTGTGAATTTTACAGCTTTTGAACATCTGTAAGACTCACCGACTTTATAGTGCTGTTGCAAACACCTTTAAATAATCAGGTCCCAGGATTCTAAATTCAAGGCACATGGAGTGGAAATCCCAGCTCATCTTTTGCCATAGAAGAGGTATTTTTCTTTTGTGCATGTTTGAGGGAGCCAAGTAATACCAAAGCAAGAAAAAAACATCTGGCATTGTGGCAGCCCATTTAACTCAATGCAGGCAGTTGTCAGGTAAAGAATCTGACTCTGAAATTCATGCCAGGTTTGAAGTAAGGCTGAGATACTGCTCTCTGTCACAGAAGGAAGGGATGACACTGCACAGAGCTCAAATCTCTGCATTTCCCAACAGTGGTTTCAGGGCAGTGCTCAGTGTCTCCAGCATGCACAAAACTAGGAGGTAAAACCAGAAAACTCAAGCTGCTGTTAATGGGAGGTAGTGAAGGCAGAGCTATGTGCTGATGGACAAAGGATCCAGGAAACAAGGCTATATGCCCTGCAGGAGGTCTCCACAAGTCACCACATTTTTCCTTTTATGCTTGTGCAATTAGATGGGAGAGGGTTCATCTTTGGGGGTTTATAATCAGTGCATGGCCAGTAAAACCAACAGTACAGTCAAAGATACAGAAGAGCTATTTATTGCTAAACCCCTTCTCTTAGCTGAAACAGAGACCTGGCCATGCCAGCTCCTGCTATGAAACACAAACATACCTCCAGGCTGGAGAGGAGGACAGCCCTCAGCACAGGAAAGACCTATGGAAAGAACAGAGATGGAACTGCAAAGGCAGTATCCCTGCTGTGCCAATCTCTGAAATGCTGAGCAGGCCACCAACATCCTGGTTTCATCCTGCTCTGCTCCACCTCGGTCTTGAGAACAATTTTTTTTCCCTTTTAGTCAAGATGTTTAATGACAAGGAGGGGTAAATTGAAAAACTTTCTTTCTGATTAAATCAATGAATTCTCACTGTGGCTGTTAGAATAAATGTTCAAGGAGCCACGGAGCACTACGTCATTGAAAATAGGCTGAGTTTACACGGAATTGATTTGAGCCTGGTATTTTATGACTCCCGTGTGAACTTGATGTGGCCAAATTGGCTCTCTCTGAGGACACTTTATCAGGCAGTTATATCTGTTGTCTAATTAACGTGACTCAGCACTAAAAGACATGACTGTATGGAGAATTTAATGTGCAGGCTGCAGTGGCAAAGGAACACTTTACAGAGTACTGCTACTTGAGTGAGAGGCAGTGGTGGTTTTAAGAAAACCGCTCAGGGGAAAAAAAGAAAAAAAGATCCCATCCTGTTTTTTCCCGACATCATATCTATGTTTGGAAACTTCCTCCCTAAATCTTTAATGAAGGCAGAATGGGGTTTGAAAAACAGCTGGAGGACATTGATCTACACATTCCAATTTGTTTATGTATAAAACATGCATAAAGGATTAAATGCTGCTTAACAGTTTGTCTGCTTTCAGCTGCTTTCATGCCTCTGCTTTGCTATAGCACCAATCCATGTCAGAAGACACCCTGGGGGCCTTTTCAATAATAAATAGGTTTCTTTGGAGGATTTCTTTTTTTTAATCTAATATTAATTGGCACACAAAATGGTAATTATACCTGCTCTGGAAATATATTGTGCCACTCATTCTTCCCTGGTCGATGGCATTTGCCCTGTCTCACAGTAGCTAAAGGACCATGGGAGACCCAAGCTGAGGCTGGAGAGTGACATCAGACTAAATTAAGTGCTCATGCATTTATGTATCAGTATAAAGCGATGTGAGTGCATTTATAAGGAATGAATGATTTATCAGGAAGTGATTTTGATGCCTTTCTGTTGCATGTGACTAATATGGTGAACAAGTCAGTTCATTGATTCAAGTTCAGGATCCTGGTTCATCTGTCATTGTGAAGGGGCTATTTGAAAATCCTAACTTTTAAGCACTTTTTCTTTTTTTTTTTTTTTAGTCTACAGAGGTTAGTTCACCTCTATCAGTCTGAATGATTTGTTAAGCAAGAAATATGACTGGCTCTGCTTACCAGCTAAATGCTGCAAATGATCTCTTCAAAATAATACATTGCATTTCCTACTCATCTAATCCTATTTTACACAGAGGCACACAAAATAGACTGGAGAGGCTGGTAATTTTAAAAGATAGGCAGCTGTCCATGCTGCTGGAGGTCACAGGCACAATCTGTGCATAAAGAACCAAATAAGTTACCTGTCAATCTGCTCAGCAGGAGCAAAATTCTACTTTGTGATGGCCTAAAATCCGAATTTCCAGCTGTTCTGCAGATATGGCACTGATAACTGACAGCTCTGTGGCGTGGCACAGGGATAAGTTTGTAGATAAGATCAAAACAGTTCTAGCAGAGACGTGAGCTTCAGTCTTGTGTCGGATATGTGGAATTGCTATCTCCCAGTGATATATCTGTCTCCAGCATTCTTGGTTCACAAAGTGAGCCATGCCAAGTTACACAATTGCATCCTATAACACAGAAAAGCACCATATGGTCACATTATTTATTCTTATTCCAACTGTCACCATGACTCCAGGGTCTTTTATAATCCAGTATCAGGCAGTAAGATCAGCGGAGTTAAAACTGAGCAATCTAATATCTCTAAAGGGATATCTTCTGGCAGCACAGGTAGACCAGGCTCTCATCATAATGATACATCATTACTAGCACCAGCACACTCACAGAGAAACTTCCAAGGAATCAGGAGCATAAACTCTTTAAAAATCCATTTGTTTAACATTCTGTGTTATCCTTCTGTTGAGGACACACCAATTCTCCTGTAGTTTATACTGCTGCTAGAAAGAGCCACAGAATACTTTGAGGAAAATAAACCAGGTCTTCTGGGAGATATTCCCCCAGGTACAGACGTAAGAGTGAAAAACTGGTGAAAACCACAGACTGCAAGAAAGAATTGCTGATGAAATCCTCAGAAAATCCCAGCACAGACCAGATTTCACTTAACTCAAGGCTAAACTAACTTAACTGCTCAGATGTGCTGTCAAGCATTCAAGTTACCCACACAATGGAAACAAATGCATACCACTGATCAAGTGACTGTGGCTTACAGTACAAATCCTGTCTCATCAACTCTTTTTCTTATTTCTAGTTGAATGTTATTCCTGTCTGGTTTCAGCCAAAATTGTCTTTGTTTTAATTAAATAGCAGAAGAAATGCACATACATCCTGTTAAACACCCCGATCAAAACACACATTTAAAGGACATAAAAGAAAATCATAAACTCCAAGGGGACGAGAATTCACTTGGTAAATATAAATTAGTACATTGACTTTTCTAGAATTGCAGGGGCATATTCAAGAACCATTTTGGTTCAACTTCTGCATCTTTCAAAGTCTTATCGTGCCTTTCTCTTCCCTCTACCAAATGCTATCTAACAAATTAGGCACAGAGAAGAGAAACTATTTATCCCATGTCAGCAGAGAGTTTGCAGAGAAACTCGGAGCTCAGGTCTTCCCACGCCCACAGTCCATCACCAAGTTACATAAAGGCTTTGCCTATCCAGAAAATAGCTCACAGTAGTATGTCTGGGTCAGAAAAGCACATGAATATCTCAGTTTTCCTTTGCTACAAAATGATTAATTGAAAACAAGTGTTAGCTCCTTTCCCATGGAAAGGAGATGACAGGTGTCATTGCTTTCTCATTTACTTTATGAGATTAGAGCTTCCTTAGTTTTAGTCAATATATACCCATAACTAAGCTACAAAGAGAAATTTTGGTAGCCAGGGTGCATGCTTCCTCACCCTTCCAAACCTCTGTACCCAACTCTTTCCAGCTTCAAGCCCCATCTCCAGCCCTGCTTGAGGATCTTTCAACCCTGCAGTCTCCTCATCTCCATCCATTTATCACACCTTATTTGCATCTTATTTGTATCTGAATCAATTAACATAAAGCAGCTACTCCTTGACTGCAGCCCTCACTGCTCCTGGGCACAGCTCCACAGGCCTCTTGCTTGATCTGCCAACCTCCAGCAGATGCTGAGGGCACCTAGAACCTGCATCCCTCCTTTGAAAGAAATTCTCAGGAGGATCTTAGGATTTTGTGGACCCCAGCTCCTGACTTAGCTGTGACTTTAAGCCAGGTTTTCCCCTGATGGGGGAGTGATTCTAAAGAAACTTTCAGCACTCTCTGCTCTAAGATAGTTTAATAAGTCTTATCAGAGAAGTAAAGTCACCAGCATGACCCAGACACAGCACACAACAGAGAAGTGCAGTAGAATGCCCACTTATCAAGATAACACGGTCTTCTTAAAAGTAAATCATCCAATTAAAGCCTAAAACAAAAGATATTTTCACTTTTCTGCCAATGTTAGATAAATGCTCCTGTCACGTACACAGGAACTGTGGAGTTTTTTATCCAATAATTTTTAGACACCTTCTACTGCAGAATATGGAGTGCTAGAAGAAGAAGAAGAAAGTCTAGAAACAACAACAATCTTCCATTTTGGAGTTTTTGCTTTTTATCTATTTACTACATTAATAAATTCAACACCTTTAGATTTTTCACCCTGTGATAACCTTACATAACACTCTATTATTTAGTTCACACTGGAGTAGGTTCTAGTTCTTCCCAAAGAGTTGGCAGTTTTCTCCATGGATAGAGGTCAAAAACAGTGTTGTCCAGGGGGGTAGAAGCCTTCAAAACAGGCAGGGAAATATTCTCTGCTTTCAGGGCTCCCTCACGATTTTTTTATCAATACTACCATTTGAGGAATATCAGGTGATTACGCACATACCTCACCCTAAGGTTGGTCCCAGCCCAGGTTTTCTACTCTGGTAGGCTTTGGATCTTGTCCTAGGTTCATTTGAAAAAGAAAACAAAATCATTATCTTTTCTTTCCCCCTTCTTCTCAGAGTACTAAATATAGATGTATAAACAAAATCCTCAGCTAGATAAAGATAGCAGCACACAGATGGCATAAAAAACAAAGCATTTAGCAAGCTCTGAGACAGGCTGTACCCATATACACTTTGTATTACAGCTTGTTGCCAGCTAATATATTTCCACAACATTTAAAAACTCACTCAACCTTATAAACTATCTCACTTTATTAGTGAATAATCTGAGTGCTTTTTGTTTTTTGTTTTTTTTTTTTGTCCTGAAATATTTAACTATTACTTTGTGGGCAAGAGGTTTCCTGCTTTCAAAATATTTTGCTGGATGCTTCCTCTTCCTGATGCATGCATCAAACCAGTATCCACACTTGCTAGTCCCAGGAATGTGGGGACTAGGGGTGCTGAGGTAGCAGATGTTCTCAGTCTCTTCTGCCAGGCAAATATCGTTATCCAGAGTACATTTGGCATTAGATGAGGGAAAGAGCATTCCTTCCAGGCTTTCCAGAACTGCTGAGCTAAATTCTCCTGTTCACCAACTAAACTAGCTATGCTTTTCTTCATCCAAGGCAGACAAAAATGGTTTTCGGAGAAAGGTCTAATTCTCTACGTCTGTATTAAAAAAAAAAAAAAACAAAAAACAAGAAAAATCTTGACATTTTAATGTCAATTTTTAAATTAAATAGTTTATATTCACATTGTGAATGTCAACAGCTTTCCAGATTTTAATTAATGGAAGTTGAAAGCAGAACTTTCAAGATCTTTATAATTAAAAATAAATACATATCAGATATTTTTTAATATACACATTATGGGCTTTCCTATTTATTGCTTATTCTCTTTATAGCCCATTCTCTACAGTAAATTGGGAAACATTTCAGTAAAAAAGGAAGGAAAAAAAAACCAGGAAATAGGCAAGAGGAACCAGAAGCCAAAAGGGAAATATAGGAATGCTGGACATACATTCTGCATTTGATATAAAAAAATGTTAGCATTTCTCTTTCAAAAGTTAGAGAAAAAAATCCTGAAAACATGTGAAACATTCATTCTTTATAGCCTTTTTTTCTTTTGTTCTTTTTTTCTTTTTGTTTTTTTGTTTTTTGGTTTTTTTTTTTGTTTTGTTTTGTTTTTTTGGGGGGTTTTTTTTCTTCTTTCTCAGAAACCTCCTTTATCTTAGAAAAAACTGGCAGGATGCCACTATTTAAAAAATGTAAATGGGATTATTTGCATGATTACAGGTCTGTAGGGTTCACATTGATCCTGGGCAAATTACTAGAAGACTGGTACAAGACTCAATAAAGAATTAACAAAAGTTTAAATAATTAATGGCAATGAACAGTTTTTCTTTGAGATTTTTGTGGCACTGAAATGAACATGAGGTATCAATGAAGTGCCATGGCCAAAAGGTAAGGCAAGGTCTGAAGCAAAAGACAGAGCTTGAGGTGAGAAAGGACAGGGTATCCATACTGTGCTGCAACTGCCTATGAAGAACTTGAAGTTGAAATTCAAGAAGGATATTGAAAAATTGAAGAATGAGTTCACTGGAAAATGAACCTTATAGAGAAAAACGCAAAGAAACTACTAGTACATTTAAGATCAGATTGGATTTTTCCCCTGAAAGTTATGTTGTCCTACAGATATGAGTTAAATCTGGGTGCCTCATCAATGTTAAAGGAAGATAAACTTAGTATGTCGATGACTATATTTTATGAAATAGATATAGACATTTAGAAATCAAGTCTCCACTTTTTAAAATTCTGTTATATCTCTTCACTGTGTTCTGATGATTAGCTGATACCCTGCAGCAGAAAGGAAAGGAGTCAAAAAGAAAAGTAATGGAGGTGAGGTTTTAAAAGGGAAAGTGAGTCAGAAGGGAATAGAAAGGGAGGAAACTCAACTTTTTTCCCCAGATCTTACCTAAAGTGTACAGTTGTACACATTTTGGGATTTTTGACATGTAATAGGTAAGGACATTTACCTTCTTCCCCTTCTGGCAAGACCTAACTTTCCCAAGCTCACACACTCACTGCCTTCTCCAGGACTAAAGCCCCTCATTAATCTCTCTCTTTTTGGAGGTTATCACTTTATCTTTTTCTTGCTTATCTTCATTCTGGAACTCAATTACAATGACCACATTGGCATGCCATGAATCACACGGGCAGAACACAAATCAATGTAACTGGTACACTCAGTTATAGTGGATGTTACAGAGAACAGAGCTGGAGAAAAATCCATGAACAATTTCTAAAAAGGAGGTGGGGAGAAGAAAAAGAGAGAGTCACATTTTCCTGCTACAGATCATTTTCCCAGTGTGGGAAATTGCTGCAGGAACCTTTTCTCAGACTTGGGATTAAACTATCATCCTTTACAGTGCATTGCCTAGGGATGGCTTTCGATGCAAAATAGATAATAATAGTAATAACAACAACAACACTTAATTAATTATTGGATGGGATTAATTCCAGACAACATAGGAGAATTTAAGTCCCAAATCAAAAACGTCCTTGAAGTACTGCTCAAGACAAAGTACACCTGCAGTCCCTGTGGACAGCACTGGTGGCTCTACACAGATGATTTAAATTACAAAGGCCTTTCAGCATCAATTACTGCTGGACACCCAAGAACTCAAAGAACAGCTTAACATTGGGATCAGACTTTGTCCCTCCCCTGGAATGGCTCTGTTGAGTTGATAATATAATTCCCCAGCATAAGGCCATGCTTCATTATTTTGCTGAGTAAGTTGCTGGCAGAATTTGTGGAACAGAAGTATGGTTTTCAAATGGAAATCTGAGTTGATAAAACAGATAAATTACTTCCCTTAATCTCACATGCTGGAACAGTAGGACAGTTTTTGATCCAAAATTGTTGTAATTTTTAGTTTTACCTGAGAAAAGTGAATTTTAAATGTTTTTATTTCAGTGATAAGAATAAAATCTGTCTGCACTCGCAGAAGCCCAGCTTAACTTTTCCAAGAATCACTTTTATTACATTCCTTCAGTCTCCTTTAAAATAATTGATTAGACAATAAACATAAAAAGTACATAAATTATAATGTGAAAAAAATTTTACCTCAACCTCCAACTTGACACATTTTTCTT
This sequence comes from Daphoenositta chrysoptera, assembly GCA_013397915.1. Taxonomy (NCBI): domain Eukaryota; kingdom Metazoa; phylum Chordata; class Aves; order Passeriformes; genus Daphoenositta; species Daphoenositta chrysoptera. The sequence goes on from VZRO01000218.1 coordinate 1,230,458, forward strand.
CCACAAAATCTGGTAAATTGCTATGAAACAATTTGATACTGCTTGTAATAAATTTTTAAACCTAAGTTATGTAGATATGAAATGACAAATTTAACTGCATTTATATTAAAGCAATTTTCTGCCCATCAGAGAGATGAGAGAATTAACATGTAAACCATTAACTTATAGTCAGAAACACTGTGCACTGCAACTGAAATAAGGAATTTTTTTTTATGTCATCACTTATATTTTATCGCTTTCTCAAAAGGAAAATACCAAAAATCACAACCACTGCATTTAAAGGAGACTCATTAGAAGAATATATACTTTGAGGGAAAGCATTCCTGAATTATGGACCAGTCATGACCCTCAGTCTATTTTTTTGTTTTGGAATTTGTTTCGCTAGCCTGCAAGCAGCTCAGTGCATTTCCAGAGCAGCAGGCATGGATACACAGGGTTGTGCTAATGCTCTGTCATGAGCCTTGCTGCTGACCAAAATAAAGCTGATGTGGACAAATTAAATAAATTATTTTAGAAGCCTGATATATTCATCTTTTCTGTAAAAAGAAAAAAAAAAGCAGGTTTGTTGCTGTTGTCCCAGGGTCAACGGCCAAACGACATAGACTTTGTTCAGGAAAGAATGGAAGGCAATTATTTAATTATTTTACAGACTGGTTTATACCTCTTAGTTTGCTTGAGTGGCATAGGGCCATTGGTCCCTGACCATCCACCTCTCGGGCATGATTGGTAAAACGCTACAACACTCATTTCAAAACATTTTCCCAAAGAACCATAACAAACTTGGACAACAAGCTGCAGGTGTTAAGACAGAGAACTCGTTTACAAAGCCGTCTCGCTGTTTCTCATGGCTTGTGTGAGAAAAACAAGGTTCTCACAGAATACTGCAGAAAGCTGGGAGATCTCTCTGCTGAGAGCTTTTCAGCATCCACACAGGTTTGTTCCTTTTCTGTGTCACCTGTCCCTCCATCCCTCTCCATGCCATGGTGTTCTTGTTGGCCTCAGCTTTCTCTTGGGTCTCAATCGTGCAGCACCACCTTCCTTAGGAGCTTGAGATGATTCTGAACGAATCAGAATCTCCTTGCCCTGGGCATCCACCAGCTTAGCTCAGGTCCCAGGGCTGCACCTGTAGATCATTAGAGTTTTCTCATCCTGTTCCACTCACAAGGGAAAGTCCAATCTTTCCTGGCCTTGCTCACCAGGCACCTGCCCTACTTCCAGCTTTTGTTGCTTTTCAGCATGGTGGGGGTAAAGCAGACACTCATCTAAAAAGTAGACAAGGGTACTCCACCCTTTCCAGGAACAATTTTGAACGGGTTTCACGTGTTGAAGCTAAGGCTATGTCTACTGCAACTTATTTAATCTGAAGTCTAGGGCTGGAATGGTGCTGCTGAACTCTGCTTATCTTCTCTGTGAAGATAACTTTTTATCCTCATGCCCTTTCTCCCTGCTGCCCTCTCTGTTAGTGGCAACTCTTTTTTCTCATTTGTGGGAAATCCATCTCACCTGCACAACCGCTGTCTTATCTGTGCAGATCAGAATGGAAAATGATGTATCAAAATCCTTGGCATCACTGCTCTGCTATGAAGTATGCTTGCTGACTTAGACAGTGTTAGTCTGTGTGCATTTCCAGGTGTCTTCCTTCTCCACCTCAACTTTTTTTGTTCCAGATACTACTCCTTGTCTCAACCACGAGTCCCCTAAGACAGGAGCAGACACCAATCAGAATCGATGGGACTAAGGGACAGTGTGTCTGTCACTGAATAACTTCACAGTCCTCAGAACAAGTTGCCACCTTCCCCTCTTATCCCCACCTCAGGATGTTGTTGCTCCTTTGTGCACAAGGCTGTTTTCCCTCAGTACAACACCCAGTGCCCCACACAGCAGGTGAATCATGGAATCACAGAACGATTTGGGTTGGAAAGGGTGTTTAAAGATCAGCTAGTTCAACTCCTCTGCAGTGGGCAGGGACATCTTCCACAAGTACAGGTTGTTCAAAGCCCCATCCAACCTGGCTTTGAACAATTCCAATTATTCCACCATGACTTCTCTGAGTAGCCTGTTACAGTTTCTACCCACATAGTGAAGAATTTCTTCCTTATATCCAGTCTAAGTCTACCCACTTACATTTTGAAACCTTTTCCTCTTGTCCTGTCACTGCAGACCCTGGTAAAAAGTTGTTCTCTCTTTTTCGTATTAGCCTCCTTTATATATTGAAAGGCCGTAATAAGATCTCCAAGGAGTAGGTCCTCATGGCCAGTTTTTTCTGTGACTGATGGCCACAGAGAATAGACAACAGATAAAAACCTCTCCTCTCCATCCTTCTGGCTCAGATTTGAGATCAGTCTGTACAGGTAAGCCTTTTTACATGAAACAAGAAAACTAGGCTTCAAAAAGGTGGATAGGGTGGAAAGCTAGGCATGATCACAGAGTAACAGCTCAAATTCTTGAAGACTTTTCTTATCTCACATCCGGGTGTGTTTTCTTTTCTTGCAATAATATATAACTTCTATCTCAGTCTGGGAAATGAGGCTAAGGAATAGTATTGCAAAGCAAGATAAAGTTGTTTTCTCTTCCTTAGTCTTATGCCATTTGCATAGTGCTTTCTTAGCTGTAAAATATGCAGAATATACAACTTATTTGAGCAACAAGCTTTAGTTCTAAAACATACAGCCACAGGCTGTCTCACCTTCTAGTTGTTTGAAGCCTAATTAATGAACTCCAGGTTTTCCATTTACAAAGCCTCTGCACTCTCAAAGTGCACGCATTCTTTGTTGAAGTGTATATTGCAAAAAAACCCAAACAACGTGTTATATTTGGGTCTGTTCCAAGGGCAACTTTGACCCACTCACTTTCCCATAAAAATACCCATTGGCACAAAGGTAAATTATCAAGCCCAGAAATTCTTTTGGGAAATGTTTCTCACACTGACAGTTGAAGCACTGATCTATCTTGGGGTGAGGGGAATGGCAATTCCAGCAGGACTGAGTGAAACAGCTTTCTTTTTTTCTGGAAGGAATGGGCAGGATAAGATGAATAGAGAAAAAAATTATAAACATATAATATCCTGTTCCTCAAGACTGTGAAATAGTGCTGCTGTGCCCATCTTCTGTCAAACATGGACACTGAAAGGTACAAATCAGAAAGTCTTTTAAAAAATGCTTCTAGTTCTTAGATTAGTCCGCAGAGAGGTGGAAATCTCCTAGGATTCACATGTTTTTTCTGTCCATGGGGAATGGATACATTGCTTGCAGGTAGACATTACCAGTGCCTTTGAGGTTCTCTTGACTTTATTTCAGTGCTCTTTATAAACACCAATGGCCATTACTTGTATTTCATTGCTATTGCTGCAGCTGAGTCAGGTAAAGGGTTGTATTCTCATCTCAACTGAATACACAATTAAAAGTTCAAAATGAGGAAACACTAACAGAAGTGATTTCCTTCAGCCATCCTGGAAGGTGTTTCTCTCACTTTCCCAAGCCCAAGTTTTGAGTTACTCCATTTTTATAACTGCTATTTTTTAATTATTGTTTTTTAATTCAAGGCTGTTTTCAACTAAAAAAAAGAAAATCCCAGCACTTGTTGCAAATGCATTTGCTGAAACCATATATCACAATTTACTTCAGTCTTTCATAGTGAAGGCCTGTCCCACACATTTTGTCATGCTGGGGTTCTGTCCACAGATGCACCAATATCCTCTTTTATCTGCTGGTGAGTCTTATCTCCTAGAGCCACTGCTGTCAAGTCCTTATCAATGTTACCTCAATATAAGACTTTGTAGAATTGTCAGAGAGTGAGAAATTGCAGTAGCTGGTGGAATAAATCCTCACTGCAGGGTAAACACAAGAAAAGCCCCTCCAGTATCACCCTTTCTTCCACCAGTTGGATGCGGGACGCCTGAATGGGAGACAGAAGAAAGGACCAGTCCCTTATCAACAATATGTCAGGCACTCCCTGCAAACTTAATCAGGTCCTGTGGCAATTCTTTCCCTGCCTGCGAGCAGGATCCCCACCAGAAGCTGTTCAGTGTGTGAGGGAGCTGCAGACTCTCCCACTGTTTCCACTGAACTGCAGCACAGAGAAGCAGAGCAGAGGAGCTTGACACAGGAGATAGATGAGATACACGAATATGATTTCTCCCACACACAAATGAAGGCAGCAAATTCAGCTGCAATATGCGGCACCAGGATATTTATTGCTTGCAGGTGTTCATGAAAATATATGAGAATCCCATGAGGTTCACAGATTTTAGAAGGAATTATTGTGCACCTGGAAATTTGTTCTGCAAAGTGTGGTATTTGTTTCCTGTTGTTATTTGCTGTCCGTTCTTTCCTAGTCACCATGCATTATTCATAGCTGTACTTGAGGGAGAGCCAAATTCTACAGATAGTCTTCATCAACAAGAGGGAACAATTCAGATAGAAAATCCTCCTTGGGAAAGAATGACTTGTTTATTTAAGAGATCCAGTACGGAGTGAATTTACCTTCTTGGGCTTTTCTTTTAATACTAAATTTCTCTAACCAGTCTCCAGGAAAAAAAAAAATTCAGGCAAAGCCAGTATCTTTAATATATCTTGAACATATTTGCCACATGGAACATAGAGCTACCTTTGTACTTGGTCTATTGTACTAAGACAAACCTTTTATAAAGATTTCAGGAAGCTGTGTACAATTCCCTTTCCTTGAAATTTTTTTTAAGCACAAAGTGTGTGCTTCCCTCTCTTTTCTGGAAAAACCACGCCCATGGTGAGCCCATCCTCACACATCAAGGGTCCATTCAGGTCACAAATCCATCCAGCTCACAAGCACGGTGCAGGCCCGTTCTGCCAGCGTGGCACCACATGGAACATGGTCACAAGGCTGAGCACAAGACACTGAAACAACAAAAGCTGTGCTAAAAAACATGTCAGATCATACAGATTTAACATGATTTTATGGCAGATGACAGGATTCACAGCAGATCCTCAGGAGTGTGCAAGAAGTGCAGCCATGGGTGTAGTCAGAGGGGTGCCCACCATATTTGCATTTTGGCTGCAATTTGGCATCCATCTACTCCCTTCAGCCTTTAGGAAAAGAGGTGATGATGCTCCTGGAGTTGGTTGGCCAGACAGAATAGAAACATTTCTGCACATATTTAAAATTCACACCAACTTTTCTAAAAGTAGGACAATGGGAAAAAGTAGTTCCAAATAGGAAGGAAAACAAATCAGATAATATCCCATAGATTTCTGATGTCATCAAAACACTGATACTGACACAATTTTTGTCAAGTAATATTTACAGAGAATAAAAGGTTAAACCACAAAATATTAATAAAGCATTTCAGCTTTTCACTTTTTTTCCCACTACTATTCTGAACTGAAATGCCAGCTGTTTCAATTTAAGAAAGAATTGAAAAAATTGCGTGAAATAATATGCATTTTATTGGTGTTTCTGTAAAATGTATTGCTGCTCTCCTCAATTACATCTAATAGCTCATTGTTGTATTGGGTTTGCATGGCAAAGTTTTGGTAGCAGGAGGGGTGACCCACGCTGGGGTAGGGAAGTGTGAGAGCCCTGCCCCTGAGGAGGGTGGAGCAGCAGAGAGAGTGTGTGATAAACCAGCTGCAGCCCCTCTCCCCCATCCTGCTGGGGGAGAGGGAGAGAAAATTGTGAGTGAAGCTGTGCCCAGGAAGAAGGCAGGAGTGGGAGAAAGGCATTTCTAGATTTGATTTTTTCCTCATTATCCTACTCTGATTTGATAGCAATAAATTCAATTAATTTTTCCCAAGTCAGGTCTGTTTTTTGGTACCTGGTAAATCTCTCCCTCCTTTTGTCTCAACTCACAAACCTTTTGCTACATTTCCTCTCCCCTCTTCAGCTGAGGAATAAAATAGCTTTGGTGGCATTGGTATCCAGCCGCAGTCAACCCACCTCAATTGTTAATACATCAGTCAACTGTCTAGTCATGGCTAAAATTGTACTGCAGAAGACTGGGAAAATTCTGTGCTGCTAACAAAACATTTCCTTCTTATCATGTTAGTTAAATGATTATAATTACAAAATAGAGCTCTTTTACCCTCTTACTGCACAAGAGGAACAAGACAGCTTGACATAATGGAGGCAAATTATTAATGAAGGAATATAAAGAACATTTTGCATGCTGGCCTTTCCCAGGGAACAGTGGGGAGTCAAATGCAAAATAGCATCGCATTAGAGGAAGCAAAGTCCTCTGTTAAGCTTCTGTGTTTTCATTAAATTTTATACACCATACCATTTTATTTGAAGCTCTCTGTTGTTAACTGTTCAGCCTTCATCTGAATAAATCTCAGATCCATAAAAGGAGATGGTCAGAAACCCTGTCAGCTTGTCTAGAGCCATTCAGTACAGCTCAGCCTGTCCTTCTCTTCCTCTTCCTATTGTTTTCAGCCCAGGTCCTTCTATTTTACTTTTGAATTAGATTGCAGAAGTCTCATTTATTTTCTCCTGGATGAGGGAGAGCACCATTCACTGGAATTCAGCTTCCATTTTTACACACCAGTTTCTCAACTCTGATCTCCTCTCCAGTTTCATAACTTATGAGAAAAACAACTGTTCCATAACTACATTCCTGTCACTAGCACAGCAAAATTGGCTGGAGGCATGTTCAATTTGCTTTTCAGTCTGTTTGGGAAGGAAAGGTAAGACTGCCCCAATCTGAGAACACATGGCAAAGTGACAGATATAATTTTAAATGCTTTACACCTCTAGTAGCAGTGCCTTATCAGTTCCCAGAAAACAGTTATCTGATGGGTATTTCTTCTTATGCCAGAACACATCTTCTAATGCCAGACCCCAGATTTCCCTCTTGGAACTCCTGCCCCCTAATAAATGACCATCAGGCACTGTAAAAATATCTCTGCTTCTCTCTGCTGTTATTCTTACAGTTTAGACAGGGTGATAACAGTCTCTCCAAACAGCTTTGCTTTTCTGTCTGAAGAAACAAGTCCAGGCTGCCATACTCCAAAGCAAATAATGTTTGCACTAAGGCAGCCTTGAAACACACTAGAGTAATTAGATTAATTAGAAAACCAACAGACTTTGAAAAGCTTGCAGTAGAAACCTTTGTCTCCATCCCAAGACAAAACCCACAATACACCAAGAAGCTTTGCTGCATTTGAATGTGAATCTATTAGTAGCAATAGAGTATTTCTTTAGCATGCAAATTGAATTTAGGACTGTACTGGATTAGCTGTAAATATATTGACAACAGACTGTGCTGAAGATTTTCTAATTTAAATAGATAAGGGTGAAAAATAAACCAGAACTCAGAAGCCCAGAGACTTGCTTAGAACACAGGTCAGAAACAGAGCTAGAGGTAATCTCAGATGTTTTGACACCCAATCTAGTTATTCTCTGAATCCTTATTTCTCCCTTAGTCTTTTAGAGAGAAATAACAGTAACAACAACTACAATAATAATTTTGTTACTCACTGGGGGAAAAAAGCCCCACAACCTCACATAATTTTTCATTCCATTTGCTTACATGGCTGATATTTGCACAGCTAAAACCCTCTTCCTCATAAACATTATTTCACATGCCTAACTAAGAATTATTTTGTGATAAAATTGTCTAAACTTCCTCATCATTAACTTCTTTAAATTATACTGTCTGAAGATGTTTATGGATTTGCTAAGTAATCTACTGTGGAGCACAAACTGCAAACCAAAGTGAAATTGAGTTCCCAACTGACTGAGAAGGTAATTAATGATTTAACTGCGCAACTGTTAGCAGATCTATAATGCAACTTAAAAGCTAATTGAGAACTGTACAGCCAAAGGAAAGAGGAAAGCCTAGTGCAGCCACAGTACTCCTTTGAGTAGTATTTGGTCAGCCTGCTGTCAGGGAAAGTGGAAAAATAGCTATCCCTACGCCCTATAAAAATAAAGATACTATACAAAAATATGTGTTAGCTTTGGGGAATTGGCATTTTATGATCACCTCATTAAGAGGGCAAGTTTCTAGCAGAGCACTGAATTCCACAACTTCCCCTTCTCCCCGGCCAGTAGCATTAACATGCTCCATTTCTCTCACCGCTCATAATGCATCAAAATCCACCCCAGCAAACCAGCTACCCAGAAGAGCCAGGAAATGCTTTTCACTGCCATTTTATAGCCCAGTTATCTTAATTAGTCCCAGCTGGCTGAGGAAGCCCAGAAATAAGGCAGTAGATTGGGTTGTGCTTTTACCTGGAGGAACTTTTCCAGATTCGTGGCAGCTGCTACAGAATCTCTAAGAACCAACAGCTCTTTTGCCACCTTTACATCTGAACGAGTGTTAATCTTTTCACAGTATGTGCGAGTATTTAGCATCCTACCACAGCCAAGAAAGTGAATAGTGATTTAAGCTGTACAAGGATTTGCTCCACTCTAGCAATCAACTATCTGGAAGGAAGGCCATAGATCAGATTAACCAGAGAAAGTGCATGCCTAAATCTCATTGCCATAGCCCTTAAGCCCTATAACATACATAGAATTCACAGATCCTGAATTTTTAGAGTAATGAGTATTAGAAAATGTGCTAAGGCCGACTATGTGAGAGTTGGTGGTGTTGGAGCCCTATGTGTTTTTCAGTGGCAGGCACTCCTTTCAGCAGCTAGTCAGGCTAGCACACTTTTCCCACACCTATTTAGTAGTTTGGACATCAGTATACAAAGTACTTTCAGAGGGACATGTCCATGTTCCCTTTTGTCATGCATGTAGTTAAAGGGTCACCCAGAGGTGACAGAGATCCTTGGCTCCCTCTCTAGAACACAAACTGCACCATCAGCTACTGCCGAGGCACCTGCAATCACCTGTACCTCACAAGTCGTTCTAAGAGTTAATCTGGGAAAGTGAAAATATGAGTATGTATGTACTAACACTTCCTCCTGCAGGAGAATTGCAGCTTGAACCTGATAAGCTCCTGGCAGCTGCACTACCCAGCCCTCCAGTGGCACCCCTGCAGCTCTCTCTCCCCAGATTTCACGGGCCAGAGTGGGTACAGGTGTGTCAGCACAAGGACTGGACCACAGATATGGTTGCCATGTGAATATTGCTGTCTCCCCACAGGTAAAAGGTGTATGGGGGTCATGCCTCAGAATATTCCCTCCTCAGCATCTACTCTTGTCTGCTTTTGGTGCCTTCCCACTCCCTGTGCTGGTGCTGACAGAAATGTCCCTTAGCAGAAGCTGCTCCCACAGATTTATAGATATCATTGATTAGGGCTTTGTATTCTATTAAACAACGGAGCCTCTAAAGGTGACGTCCATCACGAATTGTGGATCTACCTATATGTATTTTATTTTTTTTTTACTGTTTGCTGTAAGTTGTTCTCTTCATCATAGATTTTGCCTGGTTTAAAAAATCCATTACAAACTATGGAAGTGTTACATGTGTCAGCAGAAGGACACAAGCAAGTCTGTAGGCAGTGGTACACAGTGTCCAATATGTACTTGGTTACTGGCTTCTTTTGAAACAGATAAAGGACAGAACTGGCTTACTGCAATTAGGAGCAGTATTTAAAGATTTGTCCTCTAGTCAGGTGACAGCTTCTGGGAAGTTTTAGAAGACCTGTCTACCTGATTTTTTTGGTTGAAATTCATCATAAGTTCAAAAGGTATTGGTGGTCATGATTTATTACAAAAAAAACACCAAACAACAAAACCGTATGAGGAGAGAACACAGCCTTTGAATATAAAAGCTAAAACACTGAAACCCATGCTGGATCAAATCTCAGCCTTGCTAAAGTCAAAAGTGATTATATATCAGTCCTGACAGTGTTTCACCTTACATGTTCTATGAGCCAACCTATGGAATTGTATATCAAAAAGACAGCTGTTTGTTTTGGTAATAAAATAGAAAGGAGATACTAGTAAATCCATCAGTGTTTTTCCCCTCCCTGATGAATATATTCTCCACAGTCCCAGCCTCTGAAAGGTAAGCTGTCTCCTAAAGGCAGGAGCAATGAAATCACAGCATGCAGCTTCCTACCTTTCTGTTTCACCTAAAACTGTTTTATTTGGAGGAAAAGGATCCTAAATTTTCTAAAATCAGCACTTCATTGTGTATTTGAACCCCGTGGTTATGAGGTAACCACAAAAGGTCCTTGATTCAACTCTAAAGTTTTCAAGCACTGTCTTTTTGGTTATATGTCAACACATGTGCATGAGATAATCAAGCCAAAGTCTTTCCATGATCTAACACCATGCACAAATAGTAATTAAAAATGTTAATAACATGTCCCATGCAGATCAATTTGAAGAATCAGACCAACAGCTGTTTTCTTTTTAACTTGCTTCAATCCATTTTGAAAGCCAGGATTTCAGAGATGGACAGAATGCAGAGAGACTGTGAACAGACAGATTGGCTAAAGGTACAGGTTGTTAATCCCCTGGAAATGGCCTGTTATCACAGTTAAATCTCTCTTTCCAGGATAAAAACCAGAAAATTAAAGAACAACTCCTGTTCTTATGCTTGTGTTAATTTTTTTGTCGTTTAATTGTCATCTTGCAATACAAGTAATGCTTTCTTCCCAAGACATTGTCAGGAAATAAAAAAGGCTCTTCCCTTCCCCCGGTCACTTATTATTATCTGTGTCCTGACCAGAGCTGCTGAAATGGAACAGGTTTTTGAATGAAATGCCTTTAATTTTAATGCAGTTTGTTCAAAGCTTAGAAGCGTTGTTGCTGCTGCACAAGTGGAAGGAGAGCTAAGGAAGATACAATCTAATCAGGAATATTCCCTTTTGTACTTTCCCTGTTGGCAGTGTGGTTTTTAGATGAAAGAAGAAATCTTGCTTGCTCTGTTTGGAGCAAGGTGCTTGAAGAGAGGAGAAATATTCTTCAGATCCCCGTCAAGAGAATAAGAAACAGTTTCATCGTCTGCAGAATTCTGAGTCCCTCTGAACAGTAAAAGTGAGGGTCTGCAGTAACAATATACTATCAAGGCATGTTACAGGTATTTTAGAGCTATTAGTACGTATATATGAATTTAACTATACCTGTAGAAAATACCAGAGGTGCCTATATAGTCCAGTAGTTATGCAAAAGCTACTGATGTGTCAGACTGTTCATTAACTGCACACCAAAACGTCTACTCTGACTTTAGGATTTCACTACTTACAACCCTTAATGTGAAGTGTGGAGAGTATGCAGAAATGGCATCTATACATTGACTATGTATAATCAACAGAATCAAGAAGATGTTCACAGTGAGTGGGGATCTCAATGTACGAAATTTTCAGCCTTATTGGACTTCTTACAGACATACAGATCACAATTCAGCAACTGAAATTGTCTTCCACATCCTGACAAGTCCTGGCTCTTATTTACAATCTTTCATGCACTCAAATATCAACATAGTGTTGTTGTAGTTACTCTAGGAAAGTTGTGTGTAACACTTGGTCATGCTGGGTCAGAGAATGTTATTAAACAATCAGAACCAAAATACTGGCACAAGAATATCGACTTTGCCATGTGTTGCTAATGCCTCAGCCCAGAGGTAAACCAGTTAAAATATCTATTAAATCAGATATGTACGTAACATATTATTACCTTGCTAAGGAGGAATAAATACAGGCACGTTCCTTGGAACTTTGCTGAATCTAGGCCTGATATAGCATTTCTCCTTTTAAGCAGGCATTGGGAACAATATGTTCTTATGATATTAATATAACCCATCTGCCAGTTGCATAAAGGCTGGCAAATTACCTCATCGTTTCTCATCCTACATTCCAAGAAAAAAAGAGAAAAAGAAACCCACCCCCAGTACTACCGGGATGCTGCAAAGCTGTGAAGGAAAACTCGATGGGTTCAAAGCAACCCTTGCTATGCTCTGAGCACGGACCTGCACTTCTAATTAATCTACAAATAACCCCCACATGTTAAAAATTCAGGACAAGCAAATGTCTGCAGGCATTAATGGTGACAGTCACAACCACATTCTTTCTGTGCCTGGCTGTGCTTTTGGAAAATCAAGCAGAGACTCCTCTTGGCCCTCACAGTGACCTCATATTGCCCAAGGAGTGAGGTGTTCCCACAGCTGTGACAGACACAGCAAAGCACACCTTCTGCCTAGGCAGGATCTCCCCCATCCCAGGACAAAGAACACTTTACCCTATCCAGCTGTGAGGCCACTATTGGTAGAGCTGTGCTGTCAAATGGTATAAATAAAAAGAAAGCTCTAATTTTGTAATCCTGGGACTAAGTGTAAGAAGAGTCTGTGCAAATCCACGTGCAGGACAACTGCAGCCCTCAGGGTTTAGCAGGCCAGGTGCAGCACTGCACTAATAAGCTGGATTTGGAGTCAAACAGGTAATTTCATATGAACTGACATAGGTGCTCTGCTCATCTAACACTCTAAATCATCCTCCACTTTGACCTTACTCAGGAAATCCAGTTTTTAGCCTTTTGATGTCAGGTTTTCTTGGGGAGAACCATCCTATTAATCTTCTCCATTGCTGTACCCCAGGGACAGAGAATGACTTTGTTGTGCTTGCAGTTGTAAACAACTCTGAAATGGTACCCGAATTTGGTTCTGCTTCAATAAACATGCAATGGCTGAAGCAATGTTTTCAAATGTGATTGCCCAAAACTGAGTGAAGCTAGCAAGGAAAAGGCTGTTTCATATTATTCCCCATCTGGGCTTACTTATTATACTGCTTGTACTACCTATTGTTCTGAATAATCTTGGAAAAGAAATACAAGAATATAAGAAAAACATGCTTTAATAATGTGCATGTCTTCTATTCATGAGGAAGATTTTACATGTGAAGATTGGTTGGTGTCAAACATAAAGTCATCACTTTACAAGATGAAAATAAAAATCATAGATGTTAATCTTGGCTGACCACCTTCAGAGCCTGAGCTGAAGGCCCTTATGCATTTGTAAGGCTGGACAGGGTGGAGAAGGTCCAGGGAAGGGCCACAAAGATGTCCAAGGGACTGGGAAGCTGCTGTGTGAGAAAAGGGTGAGAGAACTGGGTTTATTCAACCTTGAGAAAAAAGCTTAAAACAGACATTATCACCATATCCTTGAGCTTAAAGGGTGGCTAGAAAGAAGATGTATACTAATATTTTCCAAGGAGTCACATAGTGAAGGTGAGGAACAAAGGGTACAAGTTATTCTTGGGAGGATTCTGATTAGACACAAGAGGAGATATTTTCACTATTAGGACAGTCAGCCATTGGAAAAATCTCCCCAGGGAAGTGGCAGATTCCCCATCACTGGACACTTTCAAGATTCACCTGCACAGGGTGCTGAGTCTTCTTGTCTAGACCATGCTTTAGCCAAGAAAGGTTGGACCAAATGATCCTTGAGGTCCCCTTTCAACATGGTTATTATATGATTTGCAACTAGACCCAGAGTTGTTAGCTGAGGTACACATTAAGAAAATTTATGCAAATAACATACCTTGTCCTGATGAAAAGATACACAAATAAAAATCTTCCAAATGCCATACTGGGTCATTCCAATGCTTAATTTTCCCAATGTAAAAATAATGACTTAAAATTATTAATTTCAGTAGAGCTATAACAAATAATACCAGCTGTGCTTTTGGCTCTTGACTCAGGTTTGCTTTGCATTTGCCAGGAGCAGTTCTGTTTATTTGTACCAGCTTCACCACTGCCTTCATTACAAGGGCACGAACCCAGTGCAACAACTCTAGAGACAGGACCTCAATACAGAAGACTACTTAGAAAAACTGATAATAAACTTCTTTTGTAAGATTTACACAAGGCTCCAGTAAAACAAGCAGTAACAGTGTTTATGTATATTTTTATTAGCTTTTCTTTTATTTTCTTCCAGGAATTGTTTAAAATTTGAATCACAACCATTCATCCCACGGCTCAGAAAGGAACGATACCATGTTGACTGAGAACTGGCTAAAGGATCACAAACAGGAGGTAAGAATAAATAATAATGTATTAAGATGAGACACTCTATTCAGCAGGAAGAGAGAGACTGGTGTTAGTCCTGCTTTTACTTAACAGCATTATTAATGGTCTTGAAGAAGACACAAACAAGACATTAATTAAAGTCTGTGGATCCAACTGAATTGAGATGTTTTGCAAACACCATTGAGAAAGGGAAAATTATACAGAGGGAAAGAGCTTAGAAAAATGAGCAGGGATCAACACAGGCTTCACCTTGACCGAATGCAGGTAAGAAGATGAGGGAAAGCACATTTACACACACACATTCAGTAGATGGAAATTCCCAAAAAGAAAATCTCAATATAAACATGATAAAGGGAAATAGAAATAAAAACATATTGTGACAAGACAATAAGAAATCAACAGGACATTCTGAAAAAAGGATGTGGCAGTGAGGCCCTGACTCAGGAAAACACCCAGCCTTAGCCAAAGCTATCAGCAGAAGTAAAAATTCTGGCTTGGATCTAGAGTTTGGCATGAACATGACAGACCAAAGTAATACGCCTGAGACTGACCCTGGGGTAATACTACTTTCAGATGTTAGATATATACTGAGTAAACAACCAGAAGATTATTTGTAAGAAAATACAAAATGAGTCCCTCAATGTCATTTTTAAAAAGAGCTTAAATCATAGAGCTGTCAGCACTTACTTTTAATCTCACATCACAGCACAACAGGTACAGCACAACTCTTTAGGTCATGTATCACCTCGATTGGGTTATCGTGACAGTGAATAGTTCCTACAGGTATCTGATAGACACACAGCCTCCTTGTCAGTCACACAGAAACTCCACTTATTCATCCCTCTTACTGCAAAGACGAAATAGCTACCAAACATGGGAAGATTTAGAAGTAGAAAAAAAGCATACAAGATCTTGCTACAATTAAAAGGAGTTGATTGCAAAGTGCAAAAGACATGTGGTGGTTTAACCCCAGCCAGCAGCCCAGCCCCACGCAGCCCCTCGCTCACTCACTGTCAGTCAGCACACAACACAAGCCCAAAATTTACAGAAGGCAAGAAAATACCAAGAATGAGAGTTGCTTAAAAAGATTAAAAGCACTGAACAAAACCTGAAGGATTTAATTTTCTACCATTACATGTTAACAACTTCACTATCATAAATCACAACTGACAACTAGTTTAACAACAAATATCCTACTGTGACTGATCACAAGTGTGCTGGTAAGAGTAGCACATGAATAGGAGAAAGTAAATATGTATTAGATACCTCTGTTTAGCAGCTACTAACTCCAAGTGGCATGAAAATAATTGTGGGAGATTGAATCACATTCTTTCTGTGCCCACCTATTGTAAATCTGGAACAACTCCATGAAACCTCTGTAGTGTGGTACAAGTGTGGAATTTGTACAACTCTTGCTGTGAACAGCTGAAGTTTTCCAGTTTCTCAAATGAGCCCAGAATAAAACTGTCTTCATTTAAATGCAAGTCATGATAGATTTACAGCTGGAGGAACTGAAAATTACCTTTGAAAATAACACAAAACAGAAAAAAAATCCAAACGTAGAGCAAAAAACAAGAGTAGTTTTACCCTCCTTGCCAGGAAATAACGACTTGCCCGAGATCTTGTGACAGTGTTCTTGTTCTAGTTTGATGCTTCTGCACTAAGAAGAGAAAAGCAAAAGAAAATACCACTAGCACTGGATCCAGAGGAGCAGTCCCACTGGTAGCATTGTGCAGAACTCTGTTTTGTTAAATACATCCACCTTCGTGGATCTGGAATCTATTGAGGAACCTCAAACACAGCTAAGCTGAACATTCTTGGGGAGCAGGAGAACATTCTGAGAAATGTTTGCTCTAGGACTGTATTTCTTCACTGGTTTCACTTGTACCAGTCACAGATGTGTCTTTTGTCTGAGCAAATTCTTCTGTTCTTATGTTTTATGGTCATATGGTTTTACCCATGGAGAAAAGCTGAATGATGGAAATTACTGGATTTTTTTCCTGGTGTGGCATGTGATAATTTTATTTGTTTAATGTCTGACAGAGCACTCCATATCATTGCCCAGCAAAACATTGAAGCACACACTAATTTAAGCCACGGAAATAGGATCTTCTGAGTTGTTAGGCAGAAAAATATGCCTGTGAAGGATACTACATATAGATTAAAATTTTGGATAAGAATGTCTGAGGAACATCTTTTTATAGGGGAATGCAAGTACAGCTCTCTCAAGAAAAAAGGAAATAGAGGATGTCACAAGTTCTTTTTCATATGTGAAGACAAAACCTGCAAGTGCTTGATCAACCCCCCTCCCCTCAATATATTAGAAAGGACCTTCATTATCTTTTAACAGCCGTGGATGGGACCAGATAGATTTGGATAATACATTTGTTGATGACTTTTGCTCTGAATAATACCAGGTTAAAAGTCTCCCAGGAGCTCAAGTAGTTTTCTGGGTTATTATGGTAGAAGCAAGACATTTTCTTCTGTGGGTTGACCCTGTGCAAGAGGTCAGATCACCCCATTAGACCCAATGTTAACCATTTCCCTGAAAAAGGAGCTCAAATTCTCATTTAAAACATTGCTAGCTGGAGGAAGCTCTTCACATAAGTTCTAGTGGGTTGAAACTCAAATCCCTAGGTTTGTAACAAGATACCTTAATCATTCTGCTTCTAACTTCTTGTCTTCCTGGGGCTTTAGAAGAAAAGAGTAAATATAACATTTTAAGGAGATCATAAAATGCACCAAGGTGTGTAGCTGTTCCAAGATAATTATATACTCAAGGGGTATAATGAGGGCCATGTTCCTTGAAGATATAAGAAATGTGGGTACTTCAGCTGAATAAATCCCCTGGAGTATATAATTCTATGCTGAATATGTTATAATGTACTCTTTAGTGGACAAACCCAGAAAGGCTAAGTGCTTCTGAGGTAAGTATTGTCCCATCAGACACAGATTGGGCTCTTAATTAGTCAGTTAAATTACTTTCTCTCTCCTTTTCAGTGGCTTCTTTTAGATGTTGTTTCACCTGCAAGCACAATTTTCATTTTCCTAAGGTTAATCATAACCACATAAAACTACAGGAATTCACAGTAGTCTAATGTAACCCCCTAATTACCTGAGCACATTAACAAAAGGAATAAAATGTTACTTTACATTCAAAATCACTAAAGTAACAAAAAAAAAATCCCACCAAAAAAAAAAGGAGAGGGAAAGCAAAGATAAATAGACATTACCTGTGATGTCAGGGCCATGTACCCGTGGTACTAAAACAAAAAACATCAATAATGATCTCAAATACCAGATGCCATAATTATTCTCTCCAGGTGGGACATCCTGTTTGACAGTTCTTTTAATCCTCTCCTTGATTCTGCAACACTGATCTCAGATGTGCTGGTGCAATGCCCAATATGGCTCCAATAATCTTACACCAACAGAAAGCAGCAGGAAAAGCCTCCCATCATCCCTTCCCTCATTCTCTAAAGGCTTTGGAAAAAAAAGGCCTCTGAGATCCTCACAGCAGCCTAGGGATTAAGATATTAAATTAGTTTGGACGATTTATTCATCCCTTCAAACACTCTGACATGTAGGATTTTAGTCTCAAATTGTTCCTCCAATCTGATTAACTTTGGCAAGTATTTGACAAAAGAATCCTGTTGATGGGGGCATATGCTTTTCATTCTACATTTTATTAACACAAATATATGCACAAGCCAAATTTACCACACTGCATCAGATTCCCAAGATGCAGAGCGATGTATTACGCAAGATACACTTGAAAACAATATTCCCAAATTGTACCAGGATGTAACTTTTTTAAAATAATTAGACACAAATCACTATATTTTCTAAAAGGACTCCTGAAACAGTCTCCTAAGCTTAGCCATGTCAATAACATGACCCTAAGGTGGATGAAGTGCTTAAGTGTAGTCACAATAAAGAAATTATTTTTCTTTTTTGCTTTTAGGCTTTTTATCTAATTTTTTGTTTATTTCTGTACCAAATTATGTATAAGATACGCTTATCAGGAAGTAAAATAAGACCCCTTAATATCTAGACATGATTTCCTATCAGTCTGAAGAAAGAAATGATAACATCTGATATGTTTTATTGCCTGAGGGGACAAGTATTAATCGGATTAATAAGAACGAATAATTTGTGCTATAAATTTTTAATGCATAATTGGCACATTTGGACATATGAAATGGTGAGATTTCAAATTTTAATTTTGTCTCCTCTTTTCCAGGAATTCTCTCCAGCCCAAGAAGTCATCAATAAATATTCTTGGAGTATACAGATCTGAAGCATTCAGGGAACACTCAAAAGCTTGGTTTAGCTTTCTTTTCATCTCTCCTGCTTCTCTCTCTGCAAAGGCAGGATTTGTTCCATTCTCAACAGAATAAATTCATAAATAACAGTGGATCACATTGTTTTATTAAATAGGTGTAGAAAAATCCCTCAGAACCATGCACACATATTCCTTTTCTGGAAAGAAAAGATACATACAACAGAGGAACAGATATTGAGGTAGCTCCAATGAAGCTGCTCTGATACTTGCCAGGAAAGGTGCCTCCAAACAATTTCTGATCAGTGTCAAGGCAAAAATTAGCATTGTATGAAAAGAAAATGCATTTCAATCCACGATGATTTTAAAAATAAGAGATTTCCTATCTGCTTACTGAATAAAGATGACATATTTATACAGAAATAAATTTAATTTTGTCTCTCCTCTTGATCCAAGAATGTAGAACTTGTAATGCCTCATAATATGATTAATATTGCTCTTACTGTTTTAACCACAGACGGTTCATCTACTACAATATTGCATTTGTATCTGCAGATAATTGTCTTCCTTCAGAGAGCGGTCTGAATAATAAGCTGGAGTAATTAAAATAAACTGGCATAATTTCAGAGTGTATTGCTACTGTACAAAAGTAACCAACAGGCACATATTGGGGAAGTAAACTTCAGCATGACTTATTCGCTCACAGATGGCAAAGGCATTTTATGGCATCATAGTTCAATTTCTGGCATAGTGGAGAATTCTGCAAAAATTTGCCTGGGTAAGTAGGGTTTGCAGAGTGTGAATGAGGAAGGTTTATTGTTTAGTATTTGGCTGTAGGGATGCTCACAGCAACTTCCCTCCCCTCAGCCACAGAATCATCTGGACATTAACCTACCCAAGAGCTGTGCACCCATTGGAAAGGGATCTTTTCTTTAGGTCCTTACACAGGGCTACAACTGCAGGCAGAACTAACACAGATCCAGAACTCCTCAACCAGTTCTGGCATAAATCCAACACATATGAAAGTCTTTAGGCTTCTGCTTTCTCATACTCGAGAGAAGAACTAAGGTGAAATTCTTTCTATTTAATTTTAACTTCTAAAATGTAAGCATCTGGTTACCCAGGCTCTCTGTGACCCATGGAGTTTACAAAGAACATAATGCAAGCCTAACTTAAAATATCAGACAGATGCAGGAATCATCTTCAAAAGGTGGCAATGTTGTCTGTGGGGAAGAACCCACAGAAACAGCAGAAGCCTGGGCTTCAGAATTTTACAGGGCTATGAGAAGGAAGTTTCTGTGTCCAATCACAAAGGCCAAGGTACATTTTGCTTTACAGCTGCCAGTTACCATCCTGTCTCTGTCCCCACTCACTCCCACTGGTGCTGGCCATCCTTCGTGGAAAGGCTCTGCTCTGAACCAGGTGCTAACTCAAGGTCCACAAAGTTGGTTGATGTTCTCCTTCATCTCTACAAAATTTTATTATTTCCTACATCTGCTCCAGTTTTGAAACAATCTTCTGAAAATTTGACCAGAAGTAGACAGTTATTTTATCAGTCTTTTTGGTATGATCTTTAAACTTTAAAACAACCTCCTTATATCGACCACTTCCTAGCTTATAAATGGAAGGCACATGTTGTCTCAGCACTGTGTCAGAAGTGCTTACCTTTCCACACTCTCTATAGAATGGCTTCTGGCTATGGAAATAAGGTGTGAAACTCTGATTTTTTAAAATGTATTTAAATCTAGTCCATCTTTTCCATCACATCTACCACCCTTCACCTCAGCTCCCAGTTTTAGCAGCAATAATATTGCATGAAACTTACTGACAAAATTACTGAATAACATCAGGTAAACTGCTACTTCCAGCAGTGAGACAATTCAATCAGCAAATTCTTAATTAATTCAATATGTGCCCTTTTAACATTATATAGTTCTACTCTTTTTGCCAAGATATTTTGCAGTACTTAATCAAATGTTTCAGAAGAGTTAGAGAGTAGTTCATCTTTTCAATTACTCCTCAAACTTCTAGAGTCATCAAAGAAAACAAATTGTTTGATATTTATTTTCCATAAAATAACATTGCTATTGATTACATTTCTTGGCCTTAATTATTTTCTAATTGAATACTGCATCAGTTTTCCATTATTTTACTTTACTTAGGATTGCTGGTAGACTAACAGTCCACAGTTGCTCACATAAGTTACATTCCCTCCTGTGCTTTTGGCTTTTCTTCAGGGATCAAAGTTAATGGCTAGATAAGGATATTTTCAACAAAACCCTCTAGAATTCCCAAGGGAATTCATCTGAGCTTTATCTTTGAAAAGATATTTTTCTTGTAGAGAAAATTTGCTTTATTTTAAATTTCTTAATTGCTAGTGGACTGAGAGTTGTTTTATTATTTTCACTTGCTAGAAGTACCTTGTCCTTCTTCCCAGATACTAACAAATATTTATTGAACACTTTTCCTTTAATATATTAATAATAACTACTTTATTAGCTACAGGTGTAAGTGTCTTTCTCAAGGGTTGATATTTTCTCCCCAATATGCTAAAAAAAAATCCCCTTTCTATGTGTCTACTTGACCCACCTCAGAAATATTTACCTGGCATCTTTATCTTCCCTTATTAAAGCCTTTGATTGCTCTGCCAGTTCAAGTAGATAATTTCCTCTTCTTCACCCTCTCTGAACCACATTAAAGTGTTCTTTTACGTCATTAGCTGAGACTCCTTTCTGAGGTTATGGGTCACTGAAACACCCCTCGTTTTTCATCTTCCTAATATTTGATTTGAGATACAAAATTAGTAAGATATTAAAAGATAATGTTTCCATTTAAAATTATCACATTTCTACAGTAATTACAAGAATAAAATCAGCCAGGGTACTAATGGGTAGTGAAGAGGACATTAGAACTCTGTGGATGCTGCTCTTGGCCTCAGTATGGGGAACAGTGGACACAAGTTGGAGCTTAGAAGGCTGGAAAATGGGTAAAACTCTGCAAGCTCCTTACTAAAAAAATATGCTCGATTCAAGACAGGATGAA
The DNA here is from genome assembly GCA_013397915.1 of Daphoenositta chrysoptera. Taxonomy (NCBI): domain Eukaryota; kingdom Metazoa; phylum Chordata; class Aves; order Passeriformes; genus Daphoenositta; species Daphoenositta chrysoptera. The sequence goes on from VZRO01000218.1 coordinate 1,251,677, forward strand.
AACCTGAACACAGTAACTAAATTAAGAGGATAATTTTTAATTAGTATCAGATTTTCTTCCTGAATATGACATATGTCAAATGTTCACATCATATTCCCTAGAATCCTGTGGTTATATTTCCAATCTGTAAAGCTCACAGTCGATCTCTAAATTTTCATGAGTTTCTTGCTCAGATGGGTTTTTTTTTTATCTTCCTGTCTTCTCCTCGTGTATCACATTGGGCAAGACATGTACCTTATAATTCCAAGAAACCTTCAGCTGTCTGCAGAAGCCAAACTATTTGTTGCTTTAGTTGTTTTGCCAGATAGTTTCTAACAGTTTCTGTGTATAATCCCATAATTTTTTGTGTAATTTAAATGAATTTTTTTCTCTCTGCCTGGAATGGATTTCTGCTTCAAGATGCTCCTTCAGCTGCTCATAGTTCATCTTCCACATTCCAAACATTGCTTTAATCACTTCTTATTGTCTACATATACTCTTTGCATTTGTTTTGAGATGCATCAAAATAAAGCCTTCAAATGAACTTTTAATTCCTTTTTGTATTGGTCTTTAAGCTGCCATTCATAGGTGACAAATTATCAGAGAGCTACAACTGAAGTCAACAGCAAGGGCAAAATCCAGCACCATCTCTCTGCATTATTTGTTCAGCATTGTTGAAAGGTGGGATCACTGCTTAAAGAAAGCTTCCAAAACACTCCTGATTAGCATTTACCAATTCTACTTTCTGTCAGTTACTTGAGCTGTATTGTCCATCTCTTTATGTTTGTCTCTGGAAATTTTTTTCTTCAGCTGTAGTAGATATGAAGGTTTTGCTTTTTGCATAGATCATGAAGCAATGCTGTTTTCATTGCATTTTAAACTAATGTATTCTGATCTATTTGTTCCCTGGTGCTGGAAGCCTGATCTGTGTATCTAAATCCATAAGAAACCCTGTCACTGCAGGTAGGAACTACCATTTATATCATGAGGACATCTGTAAAATACTCCTGATGATTCAGATTTGCCCAAATCCATATAAAGAAAAAAGGAATAACAACCCAAGGAGCAACAACATATTGTGAGGCCACATCTTTTGGAAAATTACGCTTAAGTTACAATACACAGATGCCCTCAAAAGAGAGATACAAGAGAAACCTACTTATTTCTAAATTTTATGTTAAATACAAATGAAATAAAATATTTGTGAGCTTAGATAACTTTGTGTCTTCAGGGAGCAAACTTGAAAGGAAAAGAAAAGTGGTGGAGACATTAGATGTTCCTCAATGAATTTCATCTTTGGTAAAATCTAAACTACTAAACTGTTCATTGTTCTTGCAAATGACCTGACCCGTCTCTTCCATTTCAAAGACAATTGCCTCTGTCCACTCAAGTCAGACTGTTTCAATCCAGAAGAAGTGGAAAACACAGAATTATTTGGTAATATTGATTTTCATTGTGCCTGCTAATGAATTAGAAAGAAAAATCTTGAATCTTCATTTTTTTTCTCCAGCTTTGCAATGCAGTTGAATGATGTATGCAATAGTGTAACACTGAATTAATCCTGATAGAGCAAAACAATCAGGAAAACACTCAGCTTCGGAGGGTTTCGTTATTCTTACTAAAATTATTATTCAACTTAATTTTGAATAAATATAAACAAATTTGAAAATGCATATTCAGGAAACAGGCATATATATACTGCACAAGTTGCAGATGCTCGGTAGAATTAATGCTTTTCTGAGGATGAGAAATTGGTTTGCAGTTCTGGTTTGACCCAGGTTTCTGGGGCTTCCTAAACCCTGAATTCATATGCAAGAACCCAGAAAACAATGTCTTTCTGCTTGCTCCAAGATGGACTCTTGTCCCAAGCTCTGCATTCTCAGGTTTCCAGGAGATGCTCAGGAAACTTGCCTCAGGATTGGCAAGACACCTGGAAGACAAGGATGACTCAACAAATTCTTGGATTTTTACTTTTGCTAGAAAATATCTCATTAACTGCTCTGGTGGATGAGATTAATAACTTACATTTAAGCTTCAATTCAGGTTCACTTCAGTCTTAAGGAAAAAATATTAGGTTTAAAAATATGATTGCCGATAAATATATATGCAATGTAAAAAATGCACAGATGAGAATTACTCAAAAATAGCATGAAAATCTGTGGGAAATGTCAGCAGGAACAATTTCTTAAACCATTTTTAATCTTTCTGCACACCCACACAAAAAAGCAACCAGAAAATATAATACATGTAGAGATAATTCATTGAATTAAATCAGGAAATACAAAGCAGAGCCAAACTTTTCTATGGAGAATTGACTCTATAAATATGCATTTTTAAATTTAAAAGAAAAGTTCACTCCAGAACTTCTACCAGCTCTAACTCTGGTGATCTCCATCATCTTTCACTTTTGAAAATATTACCTACTATGAGATAGGTTCTCAGCAGTGCTGAAGAAAGATGCCTGTGAGTAATTTCTCCTTTCCCATGATATGGTCTTCATAAAGTGAAATGTTGCCAGCTTTTGTGGTAGACATTTTCAGAAGAACCACTCAGTTGTAGAGGGCACCATCTGACTTACACTGACTTACACATTTTCAACCTTGAAGAACAGGAAGCCCCAGTGCAGATACAGCAATTCTGGCTTATCCCTTCATTAACGTTTTTGAAAAAGCTTTAAATGCTGCTGAGTGATTGGGCAGGACCACAGCAGGACTTCTTCCTCTTTGGCTGACCAATCCAAGCATCCTTGTGTTGCCAAGAGTTCTAGCACTGCAGTGAGTATCTTATCTCAGGGACAGCAATAGGCAAAGAAAAGTAATTCATGGGCTTTCCTCTCCAAGTCAGGTCTTCTGAGCCAAGACAGAGACAGTTCCAAAGAAGAACTGTGCATTTTCACAGCTTTCACGGTGACTTTTGAAAGCCTCATGTGTATTTTTTATTTTAGCTGGAGCAAGGGCAGTACTCAAGTTCAGAATATCATCTGGTGGACAGGACAGTTTCCTCTCTGGCCATTTTCTGCCTCCAGAGCATACGAAGGTACCAAAGCTCAACAGTGAAGTGTCAAAGCTGCCTTCCTGCCAGAGGAGTGCAGAACTTGAAGCACGGTGGCCTAAGAGCAGAGACTTGAAGAATAACCTTGTGGATGGTGGGTGAAGCCAGTCTCGAAAGTAATTCCAATTCCAGGCTTACACAGCATGAAGAAGGAAAAGAGTCAGTGGCAGAGTCCTGGAAGGGATCTGCACCCCAACACAGCTGGCTGTGGAGAACCAGACATGATCTAAATGGGGCAGAGTGGGAAAATGTTGGCATGTTTCTAAACTGCCTCTGAGTTACTCTAAGAGAAGGATGGGAAATGGGAACATTTTATGCATGATCCCTTGCTCAGGGCTGTGCCTCAGGTTGCAATCTAGCTCTTAGAGAAGTAGCTAAAAATGTCGAGATGACTCCTGCCAGGATAATTACACAGCTCCAGTGTCACATCTTTCAACAAGTAAAGTAATACAGAGGAACTGGGAACCTTAAGGTGCAATATCATGTCATTGCTTCTTTAGGAAGAGAGGAGGGAGATAAATGAGGGGAAAATTTTATTTCAGACATACAGTATGTGCACAAAGGCTACCGGGTCCTGCAGGGAATCCTAAAAACAATTTTCTTCTGCCTGAAAAGCTCAGGGGTCTGGTTAGACCTCAATGACATTTTCATTTTCCTGGTGGGAAAATAAAATGTCTCCAGCAGCGTAAACTCACACTCTTAATAAGTAACAGGCTTTTTAAAGCACAATGTTATATGATGACATTTTATGCAGAGATGTAACTCATAAACCCAGAGAGCAAAGGATAAAGAAAATGACAAGCTAGATACAGCACACATTAATATATGGCAGCAGTAAAAATCACAAAGGATGGATTGGCCCCTTACACACAGAGGTAAACATGGAAAAAATCTGTTACAACCAACAGGGATACGCCAGCTTGGTGCTCGTGGGAAATGAAATCTGAATCAAGAACCAATAGCTCAAAACTTACTTGTCCATAAATGCTATGGTTTCATACAAAGGCAAGGAACTATCAACGCCTGAACAGCTGTAAATATGTTATTCAGCTGCTGTGATCAATGCAGTCATTATCAACTTAAGCAGTTCTTGCTCTCAATGTAAAATTCATTTCTCCTTGCAACACATCTATCAGCTGAAGATCTAAAAGAGAGCTGGGTGAGGGCAGGTAGCAAGCATTCAAAGAAATCGAACAGAAAAGTCCCTGTAAACCTTTTAAATAAGGAAGCACTAGACTGCAACCTGTCTCTTCAGACTAATATGGCTGTGTGAAGACCTGCGTGAATGTGTTTAATGAAGACCTCAGCTCAGTGAGGTGAATAGACACTTATGTATCATCCCCTTGTACTGCTTTGAATTGCAAGATTCTAGTTCAGTTTGGGCACCGGGTATTTTCAAATAGCCAAAACCCTAATGCAGATATAGAGATGTGTGTGTTTATATTTATAGCGTGTATCATACACATATGTGTATTTCAAACAAAATGATTCTCTAAGTAAACTCATTTAATTTTATATCTAGCACTGGAGGTCATCTCAACACACTCCACCCTGCTTAAAGCAGGGCCAGTTTCACAATGTCCTATGCAATGTATTCAGTGAATCTTTGACCTCTCTCTCTCTCTAAATATACAATTTCATATATATATATTTATATGCATTTAATACAAATAAAATGTACTGCATTTAAAGGACGGGTCTGACCTGAATCTTGAGAATACGACACTGAGACAGAGGAATAAAACACATAACAGGTCTCTGGAAAGGCTGTGGAGGAAGAGCCCCATATCAGCACAGCAATAATGAGACACATTTTCCATTCATTGGCGAGAAGCAGATGGAAACTGACCTGTTGCAATATCCCAGTGCCTCTTCCTTGATGCGTTGGCCTTCACAAGATCGACACAGAAGATGGTGGCAGACATCAACTCTTGATTATCCCACAAGGAGAAGGTCTCACGTGCAGCTTCCTTTCTCAGCTAACTCCTCTCCCACACAGCACAACCTTTTATACCTTTTTCTTATATTATTCATATGCTTCTTGTTACAGAAATCCAAACACGCCTGCATTCCAAGTTGTTTTTCTTTCTTCCCAGGAACACAGCTGTAACTTACTAAAATCGAGGTGCAGCCCATTCTTGTATCCCCACATCGATGTTTTCACAATTACAATTAAATATATAACTTGGAGGAGATGCTGATTATTTTTTAAAAATTGGATGAATACAGAAATCAGTTCATAAGCTTAGGAGACTAGAATTGGAGGCAGCAAAGCAAGACCTCAATTGAAATTCTTTTGCACCATAAAATCTTTTCTGATCCATAGCTCCTAACCTTACACAAGTTTCTTCTTCTCATCTTGTTTCCTCCTTTCTTTACGTGTTTAGTGACACCTTTTTAAAGGCTTTTGCAGAGGGCTGTACTTTCATTTTTTTTAATGTACAGTCATGATTCCAAGGACCTTTTTCCTAAGAGCATTTGACAATCATCCTGTGCTGCCTCCTCTCCAACTTTATGCACTATTCTCACCCCTGCACCACCCATTCCTTATGCTGTTGTATACATTAAATAGATGTTTTTGGATGCTGGCAAGGAACAAGTCTCAAATGCTTATCCACATTAAAAAATACTCATCACTTTTTTTAAAGTTTTACTTTTATGTTGGATCAATTCCATGGTTCACTTCTCTGCCCAGTCCCATACAAAGCTGCTGTGGCACAACTAATGAGGATATGTGGGAACAGGAGCACAGAGTAGCTGAGGACAGATGTCACTGCCATTAGTGCTGCTTCCCATGGACATATCCACAAACCCGTGCCTGGGAGACAGCCCCTTCCTTTCCCTGTTTCTGAAGATTGGTTTGATCCAGAGCTGGATGATTAGGGATAGACTTGTAAAGTTTACAGCGTATCAGGAATTGAGGATGTGAATGTGGTTGCAACAGAAATAAATCAATTGCCAGTGTAATGGAGAGAACCCACTCATCAGCCATGGAAGGCAGGTGATCCACAGAGCAGGAATCTTGCTCTGAAGGATTTATAGCAACTGCTAGACTTTGGCCTGAAGAGGGTAGAACTAGCTCAGGCATCAAAGGGGTTTTTTTCAATACCGTTATTTTTTCTTGTCATCCAAGGACGTCAAGGAAAAGATTGGTAGATAATCAGGAGAGGTTTTTGACAAGCAAAAAGATAGATGATGGTTTGAGAGGCCTAATATGGATATTCATTGCAATAAACTTAAAATAAACCACAAGAGAAGAATAGTTGACATGAATTCGTACATCCTGGAATGGCCACACATTCTCACTGTATGCACATGTCAACTTTTGATTCACTTTACACATAATTAACATGCATTTTAAATAGTGTGCAACTTTTTTTGAGAACTGAAATGAAAGATACTCTCAATTTCCTTATTAAGTCACTGCTAATTCCTCTTCACTAAATGATAATAAATGCAGCGTCTACAATACCAAAAGGCTCAAAGTGCATGCAAGGAAAGAGATGGGAAAATATACACTGAGTGTTTTGAAAAATGACTCATAAATAAATTATTCTGATTGAATTGTTGTGACTTGAATGTTTAATCCTCCAATCTATTTTCATTTGTGAAAAATTATTGAGCAGGCCATGGATGATAATATCAAGGTTTGAGTCTAGGGATGCTAAGATTTTCTCGCCTCATTCAAACAGTTAAAATGGTAATTATTTGTTGCAGCTTTGGATGAATTAAGTGTGTTTTTTACAACTATAGGAGTCATACATTTCTCATGCTGGTGTGACAGTGGTACAAATGCAAAGATTCTAAGGGAATTATTTCTGCTGTGTTGTTGTAAGTAAGACCCCACTTCATCTCAGAGCTTGCTCAAGAATTTTCAAGTTTTTACAACTATTTTCTACAAAAAAGAAGAAAAAAAAAGGAACACACCAGAAGAATAGTGGCTTGTACTGACCCTTTTAATAACAACAAATGCTTTTTGCTGTGTTGCCTACAAAACTGCAACATAGCAATAAAACCTTGTTTATTTACAGCAAATCATCATAAACATGCCTCCCATTCTTTAGTGGATGTAGCTGGTGCAATTGTGTACAGTGAACTTACAGCTTTTGGCTGAAAAAGCCTCTGAAGTCCTGTAAGTTACAGATGTAAGGCACTGCAGTTATTTTATTTAGTTTCACTGTTGGATTAGTGTATAAAGCAAAGGGCCGGGTTTCTAGCCATAGCCAGGCTTTATATAAAGTGTGAGCTGGCATGCAGAAGTTTGGTTGACCTATGCAAAAGACAAAACACCAATTAGCAGTATGCACGTGTTATATACCATGAGAGGAAAATGGAAATCTCTGTCTGCAGCAAGCTAAACAAATTAGTTTAACAGTGCATCCAAACTTTTGAAACTTAATTTATTTCTAAATTTCAGGCAAAATATTATATAGCCCTTGTCCCACTGGATTTCAATTAACAGAACCATTACAATGCTCAGCTGAAAAAGCTTCAGAATAAAATTCTTATCTGGTAGCACTTTCTCTAACAAGAACCTCCTTAAACAGTAAACAGGCTATGGAATAAATGACTTTTCAGTTATACTTATCAGTTCTACCACATTTTTCTTCTCTTCGTTCTCTAAGACAGTGGTGATCTCAGCTGACACCAGCATGCACTTCTTAAGAGAACTGCATTCTCACCTGCTGCACAGACCTCAGGGTCCTTAAATAACACAGAACAAACAGGAACCTCTGCTGTAAAGCACAGACAGGAGTCCTGGGAATACAGCAGAAGGTGGGCATATTAAAACATGTGTACAATTTATAAAGACAGTATTAGGTGGACAGGGGAATTAAGAAGTACAAGCAAAGAAGAGAGGGTGTTTGAAAAATGGGATTTGAAAAATATTGATATTAAATGAAGTGGAGAAATGTTGCTTGAAGTACCATATTTTTTGAAATCTACTGAATAATCTGGTGGAGGTGTTGTGAAAATGTGTGCTCGTGGATGCTCTTATACACACCTCAGGTGTGTGCACAAATACACTGAGGTGCATTCAAACAGTTCACAAATTTAAATACACCTGCACACAGAAAGTGAAAGCAAACTGAAACCTCATCACCAAGTCATAAAATGTCAGAGATATTACATAAAATTAATGGTCCATGTTCTGAAGTCTTCACTCTGCAAAAGGTGTTTTAACTAAATAAGAATATCAGTTTCATGCCACTGCCTCACAGTGATACCTGCAAAATAATTTGAAAATCTTGCTAGAAGGGCACAGAGAAGGTTAGAGTGTCTTTTGAAAGCACTTCTCTTACATCTATGGATAGGAAAACATAATGACTTGAAATCTTCAGCATGTTCATCTTTTGAATAGCTTCTGACAAAAAGGAGTGTAGGTTCTCCACATACAAATAAAAGAAACAGCAGAAGCCACAGTGAGGTCTAAATTGATTACTTGAGTCAAGTTTCAGGTCACCTACAAGGCACCAAAGCCTGGAAACAGTATTTCCTAATCAAATCAATTCAGCTGAGCTTCTGCCTTTGAAGTTTACTTTCCCACCACATTCCTTCCTTTTTCAAACTTAACGTAGTGCTCAGTCATTCAAGTGAAGGAATTCTGCCTGCAGCAATTTTGGGTGAAAAATCCCGTAGCATCTTTCTGACATCCAGAGCATAGGCCTGCTCCTCTACTTGTCCCTAACCACAGACAGCCCCAGAGGGACAACCAACACATCTGCAAATAAGTTCCTAGAAAGACTTTTTATCCTACACGTTGCAGCAGAGCCTGGACCCATCCTAATGTGTTCAAGGAATGAGTAAGTGAAGACAAGAGGCCTTGGCAGGGACTGGGGAGTATAGCAGAAAAGAGACTGCTACTTGATTACTTTTTTATTGCAGCCCAGTCAGCTGCAAGCAGTGCACCACTCCTAGCTATTCCAGGTGCTGGATACCACCTTTGTAGCTTAGGACAGTGAAGGGACACAATATTCCACCCACATATCTATTTTGGAATGAATAGTCTAAATCCAGATTACCTTTCTCTGCTTTTTATTTACATTTCACGTTGAACACACTCTTTTTCTCCCTTATTTTCCTGTTCCACTCCACTTTTTTTGCTAACACAGGCAGGGCAAACAAGAAAATTAAAATTTCATTATGACTCTAAGTCACAACTGGATATAGGGATTTGTGGGACTCAGTGGGCAGTTGGTGCTGCCTCTTCATCAGGGCATCTCACAGTGTTACTGTAGCACAATAAGAGGCTCATATTAAAAACTCTCATTGGTTTAATGAGCTAGATGTAACACAGTGATCATTTTTTACCATATAGCTGTTTGGTGCTCCACAAAACATGGCTGTAAAATCCTACGCTGCTTAGACAGCTGGCTCTCAGTTTTGACCTTCAGAGGTGAGTTTATAGAAAACTGTATAAATATTAAAATTAGAGGTGAGGCTGAACTGCAAAGTTCATACTCAGATCTCATATCAAACTAGCCCAACACTTCAGTGCATTGGGAATGACTGATTTGGTTTGGGACTATCTCTAATTAAAAAAAATATATGTATCTAATAATCTCACATCATTCCCACTGCTATTTTTGCTATGTACCTTGCCCTAGGTCTCTCTCACTTATTTCAGAAGCCTGAGTCATACATTTGGGCTTTGGAGAATTGAGAGTTACAGTGCTGGTAGCTCTGGCTCATAATGAATACATAGTGTCCTTAGGAGAGCCCATGCACAGGCGAGAGAGAAGAAATATACAGCTGCAGCGAGAATCCACGCAAAAGCTGGCAAACAGAAAATACAACTAAAGTGATCGACTCTCAGTAGCTAGGATGCAGACAGAATTCAACCAAGCTGTGTGTTCATGGATAAGCAGTGGGAGAAACCACAGTCAACTGGAGAGGGGCATCAGAGAGGCATGAACAAGGTGAGTAATTTATTCAAGAAGGAAGGAGAGAGCCTTACCCATTTCTACCTGCGTGGTTGGCTGGAGGTCCATCCCTTTGGATCCAAGTGCTTCTCCCCACCTTTTCAATCAAGAACTGCCTCCCTCACCACAGTCCCCAGGAGCAGGGCTTTGATTTCTCCTGGGTCTGCAATGCCACGATAACTCTGGGTAAACCAAATGCAATCCTGGAACACGAGTCCAGAGTTATGATCCAAAGTGACAGCACAAAGTAACACCGTTTCAGGGGATGGAAGAACAGCTGGGAAGCTAAACCACCACATGATGTAAAACACTATGAGCATGAAATCAACTGAGTTCCTTGGAAACATCCCATCTCACCAATCCTTGCTGGTGATAAATCATGTCCTTTCTGTCAATAGCCAGACACCAAGATGGGCAACAGAATCCACGACAGAGTAATTTTTTTTATCACCTGACAGTTCATCCAGATCTGAAGAAACAATTCCAGTAATAGTGGAGCTTCACAAACATATAGAAAGCTTCTGTTAGGAGTTTCATCTCTAGACATCATGGCTAATTCTTTTATTTTCTACCCTACAGCCAAAGGTTACATTTATATCAGATGAGACAGAATATCAAAATCAGTCTAACCTGAAATTATAAAATTGGCAGCTAGGATTACCACAGGCCAGACTTCCCCAAGCAAAAACCTCCATTTATTTAACAGAAAAGATTCTCACCAGTCCAGGATCTTCCCTGGAAATTAATTTTTATGTTACCTGAAAATCTGCAAAAATCAGTAGAAACGTTCTCAGAAAGGATGTGTTTAAGTCTTCAGGAAAAGGTAATTTATGTTTAAGGAGCGTGAATTGGTCAGGAAATTGGTTTATTTTACCTACAATGTTGGGATTATTTTGTTAATATTTCCCATATTACACTGATTTTGTGTGTGTATGTAAACTATCCCAAAAGAATTTTATTTTTCTAAGAGAAAACCAAAACTTCCTAAATTAAATTTATGCATTCTGAAAACTTATAACTTTTTTTTTTAAAACTGCTTCCCCTTGAATAATTGATAAGAACTTTTCAATCCTTCTACTATGGAAAGAGAGCCAGTAGTTGGCAGGCATCTTCTTGGAGGTTTTTTTTCCTATATAAAGTGCAGTGTGCAAATGATCAAAAAGAATTGTAGGAGGGAGGCAATTGAAGATTAGCTTACTGTAACACAAATTGATGGTAGATAAAAGGAGGAGAATGTATGGTATAGGTAATAGGGGCCATAAAAAGAACAAAAAATGATAATAAATAAAGACACTGAAATTCAGCAGAGATAATTTGTGTAGACATGCAAGAAGTGTTCACTGAAATCAATGGAATGAGGCAACAGAGGTAAAGGACACAGAGGAGAAATGGAAAGTGTTCCTAGGTAAATTAATGTATACCCAAAAGGCTGTGAGCTACCCAGCAATAAATATGTTTGGGAGGGGGGGAAAGGAGCAAATGGATGACCTATGTAGTGAAAAGAGTAATCAAATGGAAAGAAAAGTATGCAAGGAGTATAATAACAGATCTAGAAGAAGGAGATGATGATTATAAATGTTTGGGGCTTTTACTTACTAAGATTATTAAAAGGTGAAACAACTGCCTGGATGAATGAGGGAGAAGGAAAAAAACTCCAATTTTCACACTGATAGCTCTCTTCAACCTTCATTAGACACAAAAGATAAACTAAACTAATTAAATAAAATAAACCAAAAAATCAAAATTGTTATGAGATCAAAAATCTCCAAATTGTCAAGTAACAGTAATCACAATCCATGTTAGTTTGCAGAGACTGATAGCGTGCCCTGAAGAAAAAAAGTTCCTATTCAGTTAAATGGAGGGTTCCTGAAATCTGTGATATTATCTACTAATCCATCCTTCAGCAAAGCAGGGATGAAAGGAGAGATTGAAGTATATAATATAAAATAATGTCTTACTGTGTTTCTCGAAACTGAGACTAGGAAGAAGAGTGTGATATGCTAAGAGTACAAGTGACCTGTTAAGAAAGATGGAAATCCTCATAAGAAACCACACCACAGCTAAAGCAAAAGTGACTTAAGTTTCATCCTAAGCAGGATGTTTAATTTCCATAAAGTGCTGTGCATCCAGTTTCTGTATCACATAAAAGAGCACCTATTCACACATTATTGCCCCACTGCAAAAGGACTTGCTCTGTAGCTCTCTTGTGCCATAAGCTCTCTCTCTTATATGGAAATTAGTTTTGCCTCCTCTGATGTTAAGGAGTATAATGCTTAAATTATTGAATTCATGTTTTTTTGGAGGAATTTAATGTTTTGCTGAACAGTTCCCTAGAACATCATAATTGTACAAAGAGATCGATCACTCATTCTTTGCAAGCTCAGGTTAGACTTCGGGGAGGGGGGATAAGGAGAGAAGAAAATAAAAGACAAAATCAACGTCCAGTGATTCAATGGCTGGAAAAAATATTGATCAGTTGGGTCATTCTCTAAGCTCATTTCATTCTCTGTGTGAGAGAAAACAGCAGTCTTCTAGGAATAAAAGATACTCTTAAGGCAGCATCTTAATGCGTTTCCACAAAGGGACAGGCTTTAAATCCTCAAGGAGCACTTAAAGTACTCATTTTTTAAGACACCATTTTAATACAGCTTTGGAATAGGCACATAATTATTGCTTTATGCTGCAGCACCGGATAGAAGGAAGAAATAATGGTCAGCTGGGCTAGGTGCTGAGCTAATAATAAGCCATACCCTGGCTTCCTACTGAGGGGCTGTCAGTGTAAATAGCCAAAACAGACTGAAAAGATGGGATATATTTGGGAAACCATTTCACAGACATGGAGCAGACCCACTGAGAGGCTGAACGACTTGCCTAGGGTAACACTAGGGGCTTGATTCCAGACAGGAATACAATGCAGATCTCCCAAGTCAATAACTAACACAGAAAACATCCTTCCTTTCCACTGCAGCTATGCTCACATTTCCAGCAACGCCTCAGGAAAGAGAGTTTTAGAGGGAGGCATTTCCTTGTCTTAGGAGTCAAGTTAGAATTATAAATACCAGGCTGGGCTATAAAACTCTCGTCTCCTGTGTTTCTCCAAAGAACTAGAGACATGTTCAGCCCAACTGTGATGTGTCATTTTGTCAGATGGTGTCACTTGGCACTCTGGAGCAGGCAGAGGCTGCGTGACTCAGCACTGAAGCACAGCAGAGCACCTGGCAGTGCATGAAAAGAGGCAGGAATCTGGAGAGAAGGAGACACTTCGTTTTAAAAGGTGCTTAATACAAGCTTTTGCCTCTGGAAGAACACATCTCATCCCTTTCCACAAAAGCCATCTGCCTCCCTCCATCCCTAGGAAAGCACCCTTCTGCACAGCGGGAGTGCTAATTAGAGCAGTGCTTTCAGGGCCTAACTAACCACGAGTTGTGGCTCTGCCCCAGGAGCAAAACATAAGTGCTAACCAATGCTTTTGAAATGTAACCGTCTAAATTAACAATAGTGAGCCATAAAGCACGAGAAGGAAGAGTCAGGAATTAGCTCTGGGTCATCTAGTGGCTTTCAGAGGAAAAGTCTCCTGGCCTTCAGGAAAATCCTGACCTGCTCGATCATTTGGCCTGGGAACGTGAAGGGAGAAAAACAGTGAGATCTCTCTATTTCCAGTGCTTTTAGCAGCACCATGGTATAATAAAAGTGCTGAGCCAGAACACGAACTCCACGGTCACAGTGTGCACATTTCAGTGGAAAGACAGGAAGCAACATCTGTTAATAGTGTGTGGGAGGAAACCTTCCTGACAGTACTGGGCTCTTGGCTCTCCCTATCAAAAGCAGAGCAGTGTCCAAAATAAGCTTCAAAGCACCAAGTTCAGGGAAGGATATGCACTCAACAGAAGAGGAGAGGAAATGGGAGGATACAGAACAAATGTGAAATTCCCCTTCCCTCTCAAGCTCTGCTCCTGCTGGTGCTCTCTGCAGCTATTTGTAGGGACAGGATCTCGGATCCAATCTCGTTTTCACATCCGTCTTAGGCAAGATCATTGCTCCTTGCTTGACTTTGATAAACCATTCTTTAAAATCACAGCTAAAGAGAAAAGTCATTATTTGATCTGTCCATCAGTACAACTCATTCAGGAAGAAACTGCAGCTTTTCACATTTCAGCCGCTGTTTGGATACTTTGATGGCCTATGGCTCAAGTTGGTGCATCAAAATATTATGAAATAATATATTTCGGGTGGATTTCTTGGCTATTCAGTCCACCCACAACCTCAAATCTCTGGTTCTGACTGAAACAGGGGAACGCTATCACTCACAGGCTCTGTCAGTGAGAGGGAGATGTAGGTGTCTCCCTGCTCTGCAGTTCAGCAATTACAGGACATTTAAGGTTTCATCATTCAGTTTGCAGCAGCAGCCATGGCAGTGCAGCAGTGGGGTGTGGGGCCAAGCAGGTGCCCAAAATCCCAGTGCTGACTTTCCAACTCTGGGCACTTTCATTTTTTTCCTACCTGCACTCGCTAAATTAGATCTAAAGCAAATATAACTACCTGAGCTGCAAGCATACCTTGGGAATGTGGAATGAGCATACCCTTAGGCAGAGGGATGGAGGGAATGAGAACAACCTTTGGTAGCAATGTTCGCTTCTAAAAATAGGTGCGCAGCAGCTGACAATAAGCATTTTTGCAAAGTATTGCTTTCAGATCCTATATTGGAACAGCTGGATTCTCAATCTTTTTGCTTCTAGAGACACTCTTTGGATTTCCAGGAACACCTAACCCAAAACTCATCAGCTACTAGAGTACTGACTGTTAAAGATTTTATTGTTTGAATAAAATATTTACAAATTCATTCATTTAAAAGTAACTGTATCCCTCCAAACAGAGATAGGTGAGTTTTACTCTGAATAAGAACATTTTACATTTCTTGTAAAAATGTCTTCCAATTAAACCCGTGAGATCTTGGAAATCTGGCATTTTTTACTTGCTTGTTCCCTTCTGAGGTTTTCAGTATTTGCTGGTTTTGGTTTGGGGTTTTATTTTTCTGAACTACTTGGAAATACAGAAAAAGAAAGAAAATATAATAAGTTTTCCAGCTATGGATAACAATGCATTTCAGGCCTGGGGTGAAAATTTAGGTCAGTTCTAATTTCATCTGAACCAGTCTATCCACTGCCATCAGCAACCCAGGGCAGGAATGCTGCAATTGCCAGAATACATGGGAAAGGGAAATGGCTATCATTACGAATAAGGATTGTATCACAGAATCCCTGGATTTATAGCAGAAAGAGTGGCAGTGCTTCTCTGTATATGGGCTTGTATGGTTGCACTTCTGATTGGTAAGAGAATTACATCTGTAGTCCTTGTTTGGTGCTGGATTGTGGGTTTCTTATTATTTCTCCTGGCTTGTTTGGCTCCCAGACCACAATTCAGATTGCAGGGGTGATTAGCAATATCCACTTACTTGGGACCTAAAGTGCTACAGACAGAACTAAAATCTGTGTTACAAAGTAAAGAAGATATAATTCTTATTCTTCTTATTCTTATCTTATTCAATTCCTTTATCTTTTTATTTTGGTATGAGAATGAATATTAAAAAAGTTAAAACAAGAGAAAAAAATTAGTAAATACCATAAAATAAAACCTGAAATTCTTGCTTATATATAAACAACCAAAGGCACACAGTTATTTCTGTGGCATTCCTACATATGGTATTTCAGAGGTACTATCTTTATACACTCAGAAAAAGAAGGAAATTAATTTTTGTGGCTAGCCTTTTTCAATCTGTGGTGTTAACTAAGATACTTTATTTAGATTTTTCTACAATTTTTCTCTCAGTGATCACACCCCAAATCTGCCTGTAACAATACTAAGCAGAGACTTTTGACTCTGGTCTCAGAGCAAAGCCCCAGCACAGCTCGTGCACTAAGGCCTTGTTTCTGTGCAGAGGCTGATGCTGGGGCAAGGCTGGGGGATCTCTCCCATAGGCAAATGAGTTCTTCTAATTCTAACATGACTGGCACAGCAGAAGAGGAAGGATTTCACCAGCACAGACTGTGGGAAGCATGTCCTCCTTTGTGGAACAGGCTTTGGTCTGCAGGGCTGACAGCTGAGACACTTTCTGTAAACAATATCCTATAAAATCCTTATTTTCATGCAGCAGTGAAAATGCAGTAACCTGTGATAGCCCTCCACCCTAGCACTCTGCCAGACATCAGGCATATGTTCCAGCCCTCACATAATGTCTACAGAAAAGACTTTCAACCTGGATCCCTGGATTTCAAGCAGTGTGCATGTATATACATGTATGATTAATCTTGTTTGCCATTGATCTTTATTAAGGGATAACTTTTCTTTGAGCAAAACAAAGAGTCATCGTCCTTGCACAAAATTCAGTCTTGTCTTCCACTTCAAGAGGATTTCCTTGGCATGGTGCATCCATCTTTGAAGCAAAACTTCCTTTGGTTTCAGGACAGCACAGATCATGCCACAGGTGACTCCACTGCAGATGAGTGAGGAGAATCGGGTCCTTGATTTGTTTAAGCTCGGCTGCAGGGAGGATGCACTTTGGATGAGTGGAGTAGTTAGGGAAAAAACAGTTTTCACAATGCATATGGTCCATGTGAGTGCTGGAAGAGCACTCACAGACCTTTTGCTGTAAAATGGGATAGGACAGTCCCAATCTGTGACTGCCAGCTCGACTGCACAGCCTTATCAGAAGGACTTTCATTCCTAAAATGTACAGGTCTCTGTTTTCTCCTAAGCTCCCAGCAGGTATTCAAGGAATTTTTCTTGTTGTCTTCATGTTCTTTCAACAAAATTTGTTTTCTTAGGGGTCCAGTGTACTCTTATTCAACTCTTAGCAAATCAATGTCAAGGAAATATTACAGGAAATTATTTTTTATGCTTTGACTATTCATATTTTCTGTAGAATCAGAATGATAAAGCAAGAAAATGCCCATTTATTTTGGCAATGCACTCTTGATCAGCATGCAAATATCGTAAAGAATCTGAACATTATTAGGCAGAGGTCCCTGACAAAACACATTTCCACAAGTCAGAACGATTTGTGATTGTATCTGTTGTAATTTTTTGTTCTTTTGAATGAGTGCCTTGAGCCTTTGAGCCACTGAGAGTCACTGCAAACTCTCCAGGTCTGTCCAAGAACAGAGCTGCCTGCTGTGCTATTGCTGCCATCTCAGCCCTCCAGTAGGAGTTGGATGCTGAAATGGTGTGGTGAGGGAAACATATCCAGTGAATCCACTCCCACTTTGTACACATATTTCCTCTGAAATAAAAATATCTGAAAAGCACACATGGTGTTACTTCATGGTGCTTTCTTTGCATTGTCACAATGCAGGTTAATACTTTCCCTCGAGGAGAGGCAATAACAGTCTGCCATCTCATGGCTTTTTGAATTAAATAAATTGGCAACTCACTGTAGTAATTTAAAACCTGTATATTACTATGTAGGACTCCTTTATGATACTAAAATTTGTTGTCCATGTGTTTCAAATTACCATTTTTAAAGTATAGGATTTTTCTTTTGCAACTTAAATAAAAGAAATCTCAAACTAATGTAGTTGTGAGGGTTGAGGCATGGAGGTGTGAGTTGAAATCCCAATAAAAGCAGTAACATTTTTAATTGCCATTTATGGGCTTTGGATCAGTTACAATTTGGGTTTCACAGGATGTTCTTTTGTGCAGAAACATTCTGAATCCACAGTTAGAGGCAAAAATGTCCATTATGAACCAATGTAAAGTCACCAAATTGATTTCCTGCTGTATTTTTAATGACATTCTTTTACATTTGCAGCCAGTGGCCTGAGCCAAGGGGGCCATTGGTGTCCCAGGTATTAAACAGAGCCAGAAACTGCATATACTAAAATACTCAGGCTCCAAATAAACAAGGCAGATATAAAGCCAGGAAGCTTAAAAAGTATTTTCTGTGTTCTTTAAACCCAAGCAAGTAAAAATAATAGTGATGTAATGATTTCAGACCCTGAAAATACTTACTATGAAAGTGGATCCTTAACTTCTATTAATATCTTAAATGATTTTTCAAAGTTTTACTTTGGCAGTTTTTTATATATTGACACCAGAATTTAGATTCAGAGAGGAGCTTTAAACAGAAATCTAGAAAGAATATTCTTGATAATTTCAAAAAACTTCATGACCACTTGTAAAACAAAATATGGTGTTTGTGTCTCAGAGCACAGCAAATAAATTAATTCTGGAAAGGTTCCACTGTTTCCAAAAGTGCATATGTGCATATTGAGGTCTTTCAGCCTTAACTTGTACCTAATGCTACCACAGAAACCTATAAAAATTCCTCCTCTCATACGTAACACTTGAAAGACTTGTTTTAAACAATTCTAAAAGAACACTGTTGTCTTAATAATGCTGTCTAAATAGGGGTTTTTAAACACTGGACTGTATTGAAAGATTCAAAAGCATTTTTTGAGTGCACCATGCAGATAAATTTATCTGTACCTCTGTATTGAAATAAAAGGCTGTTTATTTATTTTAGTATAACGAACCATGAAAGTGCTAGGAGCACACAGTGTGAATAAAATTGCTATTTGCATTTGTTTTGATATCGGTGATAATTTCTAGCAAGTTTTCATGTCAGATATTGATTATTCCCTGTCCTATGTCAGTAGATGAAAGATGCTGATATGTAGCCACTACAAAGAAGGATTTCACACCCAAATTGTGAATTGTTTCTTGTAGATTTCTGTTTTAAGCAGCTCTCTTTCTATCACGGGACTGGGCAGTCCATATGTCCTTTAGGACATGGGATGGTGTGCTCTTACTGTGACTGACCAAATGTAGTGACCAAAGAAGTTTTCCGGAAAATTACAGGAATTTTTAAAACTCTTATTTTCTTCTAAAGGAAACAGTCAACATTAAGTATACATATACAGACCTGTATATATATAT
>VZRO01000219.1:6076-20593 GCA_013397915.1 Daphoenositta chrysoptera
CAGGCTGAGCATCGTGCTAACAATTCCCCCCGGGAGCGAGGGAGCAGCTGGAGGACCCCTGCCTCCATCCATCCGCCTCTGGCACCTGCAGGGATGCAGGGCCAGGGCCAGGGCCAGGGCCAGGGCCAGGGACAGGAACAGGGACAGGCAGTGCCCGCTCACAGCACGGCCGCTCTGCCGGGAGTTGAGCACGTCCTGCTGCCGCCCGGGCTCGGCTGCCGCGCTCCAGCCCCGCGCCCGCCTCCTTCCCGGGCGGCTTTGGGGTTGGCACCGAGGGCAGCGCACGCACAAACCCCTCCTGCCTCAGCCCCCGGCTCCTGTGGTGGGCACCGGGGTTTCACTGCGCAGCGCCGGACCGAGGCAGCCGAGCAGCCCCTGAGCCCACCGGGCGCTCCATCACCTCCGTCCCCGCCGTCCCAACGCCACACTCGGCTGCCAGTGCTTCGTCCTCACCTCCCTCCTCCTCCTCCTCCCCTTGAGGGATTCACAAATCCCCCCACCCCAACCCTGCCTGCTCTCACACCTCTTTTGTGGGTACATGCGGGATAAGTCCTTTTTTCTTCCCTGCCAAGACCTGAGGTCGAGATTCACTTGGAGGATGCTCTAAGTGCTCTGCAGTCCCAGCCCAGAGCTGGCAAACCAACCCTGCTGCAATGAATTACTGGCCTCTCGTTCTAACACATCCTAAAATCAGGAGTGGTGATAACCTGCCTGTTCCTCATCCCCTTCAACTCTCAGGGTTTTCTCTAATGCCATCCCAAAATCAGGAGTGGGGACAGCCTGGCCGCTCCTCATCCCCTTCAACTCTCAGGGTTTTCTCTAATGCCATCCCAAAATCAGGAGTGGGGACAGCCTGGCCGCTCCTCATCCCCTTCAACTCTCAGGGTTTTCTCTAATGCCATCCCAAAATCAGGAGTGGGGACAGCCTGGCCGCTCCTCATCCCCTTCAACTCTCAGGGTTTTCTCTAATGCCATCCCAAAATCAGGAGTGGTGACAGCCTGCCTGCTCCTCATCCCCTTCAACTCTCAGGGTTTTCTCTAACGCCATCCCAAAATCAGGAGTGGTGACAGCCTGCCTGCTCCTCATCCCCTTTGACTTTCAGGGTTTTCTCTAATGCCATCCCAAAATCAGGAGTGGTGACAGCCTGCCCGCTCCTCCTCCCCTTCAGCTCCCGGGGTTTCCTCCCTTTCAGCTTTAGGAGCAGCAGTGGCTGTGCTGGGTTTCCCTCTCTCCCTCCCTCCGGCCAGGGTTTGGAGCAGGGGGCGCAGGCAGGGGTCGAGCTCAGCCTCTTCCCACGGCAGCGGAGCCAAAGCCGCGGAGCCGCAGCGGTGCCAGGCACGGCACAGCCATCGCTAGATGGGGACAGAGTCCCACGGACGCCTGGAGGTGCCCGGGTGCCCCCAGCCGGGCCCTGGGATGCTCCAGCAGAGCGCAGAGGGACCACAGCCCGCCCAGCCATCACCGCAACGCTCCAGCGGGAATGTGAGAAAACCCTTCTGGGAAAACCGGGGCGAGAGTCAAACCCTTTCCAGCAGTTTGTGTGTCCTCCCGCCGGGTACCTCCCGCTGATCCCATTCCACCTCCCCAGCAAAGTGCTGGGATTTATTATCAGCTTCCTAAGACCTCCCTCTGCAGCCGCTGTTCCTTTGAGAGGAGCTCTTGCTTTCCCTTCTCCCTGCGTTTTAGCAAGTTTTCCTGTGTGCTGTGGGGTTTTGTTGTTTGGGATTATTTTTTTTTCTTTTTTTTTTTTCAGGGAGCATATTTATCGATTTTTCACACTGGGCAACGCAACACATTCGGCACCTGCGGGGATCTTCATTTGCAGGAGCCACCATCCCTTACGGAACAGGAGGGAGGAGTGAGGGACAGAAAATGCATGACAGCTTTAAACTGTTGCTCCTGTCACCCAGCAGGACACAGGTC
This sequence comes from Daphoenositta chrysoptera, assembly GCA_013397915.1. Lineage (NCBI taxonomy): Eukaryota > Metazoa > Chordata > Aves > Passeriformes > Daphoenositta > Daphoenositta chrysoptera. The sequence goes on from VZRO01000219.1 coordinate 8,001, forward strand.
CACGGCAAGCACACAAAAAGCCTTCATTTTATTCCTTTTACGCTGAAAAAAAATGATGTGTTTTTCCAACTGACGGGATTTTCCTGGTTAAAATCCTGTCCGGGAGAAAATTACTGCAAGCGGCCCCAGGATGGTGAGGAGGGTCTGCTCAGGTCGGCACCAAGGACACAGCCACTGACCACCCTCCCCACCAATAACTGAATTTCCACATTTCTCCCAATTCTCTGCTTCAAACCTCCCATTCCAGCCACAGCAAAGCCAATGGATCCTCTCCCAGCAGCAGCACGGAGGGACACTGCACCCCTTAGGGAGTGTTAATGCTGATCTTCAAGCAATAACCCCTTCTCCAATACCTGTAAATACATCCCGGGGTCCAGGCTCCCCTTCAGCCCCCCCAAACTCCTCAGGAGAGGTGTTCTGGTCCTCTTCCCCTTCCCAGGCTTGGAAATCTCCCAGAGCCCTGCAATTCCAGCCTGATGGAGGGGAAGGCACAGCTCTCACAGCTCCTCACAGCTTCCCTCCTGCAGCCCCATCCAGGGGCACAGCAGGATTTGGAGGGATTTGGAAGACGCCAGAAGACATTTTAGTCACCCCAGATGCCTCTCCCTCCTCCCAGCCCCTCCTGCTCCCCAATATCACAGGTATCAACCCTGTTCCCTGCTGCATCTTGCTGCATTTAATCCCTCAAGGCAGGGGAGAGGGAAAAAACGAACAATTTTTTTTAAAAATCCATACAAAATCCATACAAAAAAGAAGTAAAACAGAAGGAGGATTAAGCCAGAGAAAGAGGGATGTGCCGAGGTGTTGCCATTATTAATACCGGGGACCTCGATCACTTCCCTGCAGTTTCTTCAAGGCTGAGAGTGGTAAATAAAAGGGGGATAACGAATTTGGGCCAGGAGGGCTCAGGCAGTGGAGAAGGCGAGGCCCCTGTGCCCAGGGAGCAGGAAAAGGATGTCCACGGGACACAGAGGCAGCCACAGCCCTGCGAAACCCAGAATTCCCTCCCTCTCACCGATACTTTCAATAACCAATTAATATTTAGTCAACAAGTAGCTGTGCTAAATCCAAGGAGATGGATTTCGCAGGAGGGCTATTTCATGTTAAATGAGCACTGACTCATCAGCAGCATTTACCGAGGATTATGGATTAGCTGCGTGCCCAGTATCCATCTCCATAAATCCAGCGGGAAGGCAGCTGCCAGCGGGGCCAGCGCGCGGCTGTCCCGCGGTGGGGAACCCCCGGGGAACTTCCACAGCCCCTCCGAGGGGCCCTTCTCGGGCACAAACCCCTCACAGGGACATTCCAGAACGGGACGGTGACCCCAATCAATGATTCCAGACAGTTCCCCCTAAAATATGGCACAGGGAGCTGAGACCAAGCAAAGTGGATACCAGCAGGAGGGATGGAGGGGAGGAGAGCACCCTAATTATCAGTCCCTGAGAAACAGGGCACACAGCACCACAGCCTGCAAAAAATTCTGCAGAAGGGTCTCCCTCTCGAAGTGTGTTTTGCCAAGGCTGGATTGGTTGTGCAAAGGAGCAGGAAATACAAGGTGGGTCCTTCCATCCCTGGAAGTGTTCAAGGCCAGGGCTTGGAGCAACTTGGTTTGGTGGAAGGTGTCCCTGGTTTGGGATTGTCCTTAAACCTCCTTCCAGCTGAAACCACTCTGGGGTTTTAGGATACAGCAGCACTGGGCTGTGGCAGACAACACCTCTCTGATGAGAAGGGAAAACCCATCCTGCCAGTCCTGTCTGCTGAACAGCAAAACGTGCTGCAGATACTCCCATCCAGCTCCTCATCCAGCCAGGAGACCCCCGGGCCCTCCCAAAAATCCACCCCAGGCTCAGCTCAGGCTGGTTTTGTTCATGGGGACCCCATCCCTAAGGAAAGTTCTTCCCTGCTGATCCAAATGCCCCTGCCCACACGGCAGCTCCCCTGCACCCCATCCCTCTCGGATCCCTCTCGGATCCGGGGGATCCGGGCAGGGCCGGGCTCTGTTCCGCCGCGTTATCGGCGCTGCCTCTGCTGGAGGAGGTGATTAACTCCCTGACCTGCCAAGCTTTAACGCGACCTCCGAGAATAGATAGAATCTTGTTATCTTGTAATGAGTTTTATGGCTTATTTCAGTACATTTTGGCCATGTTTCTCCAGTGATTAGGGCAATTATCAGCCTGTGCGTTTCAGGATTATGAATTATGGAGCCTCTGAAAGGCTACAGAGATTTAATATCTCTCAGCGTCCCTCTGCCTCACTCCCAGCACTTAACTGGCTCTAGACTCTTTCTGTTTGGAGCATGGGAATGAGAGCACAGCAGAGGAATTATGCATCAAAGCTTGGGAGTGGGATCCAGCCGTCACAATTAATAACATGGAATATTTAACACTCTGTCACCCGGGGCTGCGGGGCGCAGTCACATCCCACCAGCAGGGATGCAGGTGGTGCCTGTCAGGCTATGGGGAGCATGGCCTGGGTGTCACAGATTCCAGAGTGAGTCACAGATTCCAGGCTCGGCCACAGGCGGGGATTTGGGGGATGTGATTTAATCCCAAACAGAGGCTGGGGACAGCCAGTCCATCTGAGCTGGCCTGTGGCTATTTCGGGGCACGGTGTCTCACCTGGCTGGGGACACCCAGTCCTACTCGTGGCCCTCTCCCTGGAGTGCCCTGTCCCATCTGAAGCTTTTTTAGGAAGCTAATGCCACTGAGCAGCTTAGGCCTGGGCTGCGCACACGGGATTAGCAGGGAAGGGACACTTCCCGTCAGACGCTGGGAGCTGCTCGGAGCTGTCCTGGGCAGAAGGCACAGCCAAGCTGGAGCCACCCACGTGGACGGCTGCAGAGGCACCTTGCTCTCCCAGGAGGTTTCAGAGGGCCTCAAAAACAGGCATCAGCATGATTTTGTGGAAGGGGAAACTGAGGCACGGTGTGTTGTTGTTGGGAACGAAACCCGCTTTCAGCCTGGAGCTCCAGGATGAACAAAACCGGCCCCATGAACAAAACCAGCCTGAGCTGAGCTGGATTTGTGGGAGGGCAGGACTGTCTGGGGGTCTCCTGGCTGGGTAAGGAGGAGAGAACGTCAGCAGCACATTTTGGTGTCCAGCAGCCCTGCCCTGGGCATGAAACCAGCGGGCAATCCCTGCCCAAATCCAGCCCTCCACACAGTTTGGATACACCAGATCCATGCCCAGCACCCTCCTGCTGCAGGGCCTCACTGCACAGCCCAGAGGCACAAAGGGCGTTTGGAGGCTCTTGCAAGCCCCCAGATCCCACCTAAATGTGAAAATATTCTGTTTGCCTGTCCCCGGCTGCACTGGGGACAGCTGAGGCCAGGCAGGGCCAAGTCCCGCTGCCATCACCCATCCTTAGCACCATCCAGATGGAGCCTTTTAACCATCTTGATCCACGCTTGGTTTTATTTTTATTTTTTCCTCCCTGCAAATGATCACTAGAACTTGATGGCTGCTTGGGAAAACACAGACGACAGCAGAAACCTTTTGGTGCGAGGAGCTGTGCTGGCTCAGCTTCCTCCTCTCCCCCTCCACGCGGATGCGGGTGCTTTTTCCAAGCAGAAAAACGAAAAATATTAATTTTGCATAGAAATAAAATTAAGCTTTTGGAAACGAGCTCCAAGAAATAAAGCCATCGCTTGAGTTAATTAAGAAGTGATTATACTGAAAGGCTGTAATAAAAGCTTCACGAGGCAGGACACACCGAGCTGCTGCCACAGGCCGGGATGGGGAACGCCCTGGGCATCGTCCTGGGGGCGGGATGGGGAAGAGCAGCACCTGGGCTGATCCCAGCCGTGCTCCATCCCCTTTGCTCTGCTCCATCTGGTCTCCATCCCTCACCCTGCTGCTCCCCCAGCGCTGCTGGACTCGGAGAAGTCATTCCACAAAGCACTGGATGCAAAAAAATATGCAAACCCAGGCTTCCCCCAAGGGGTGCAAGTGCCTCTGCCCTCCGCGAGATGACAGATAAAATCCCCTGTTACTGGAGGAAGGTAATTTGACATAACAGCTGTTCTGACATTCTCTCCCCATGGATATTGCCTGCAATAAGAATGCAAATCAGCACTCTCTGCACTTCTCCTGGAGAGCAACTTTCACCTGAGAGCACTTCCAAAACGTGAACTCATTACCACCCGCCTCCTCCGGAGCTGCTCTGCCCGGCTGCCCCTGCCCTGGCCGCAGCCACCCGGGAACAGAACCCGCACCCCGCTGACCCCAGCAGCAGGAAAAACAGGAAACTTGTCCTGGTCTTGGCAGGAAAACCACTGTTCCTCACCTTGCCTCAGTTTCCACGTTGTAAAAACCAGGATTGAGATGCCTGTGGGGGTAAAAGGCCTGGAGATGAGGCAGAGACAAAGGCTGAGGCAGCAAGAGCTTGGGGTGACTTCTCAGAGAGAAGCTTTCACTCACCAAGCACCATTTCTCCGGGTCAGAATGAAGCCAGCACAGTGTACACCCCAATCCCTGGGTGCTCCCAGGGGCTGTGCTGGTGCCAGACCTCCGAGGAGGAGGAGGAACCTCCTCTGCCTTCCTCCCCATCACTCCACTGCCTGGGCAGAAGAGGCTCCAAACCTCGAGTGAAAATGCTTCGTGCCCCGCTGCTCTCTGCATGGCAGCTACTAATTATCCCTGGAATTTATGGGCTCCCGGGATGCACACAGGTGGGTACTGAAGGTAACAGCAGCCTCGATCCTCTGCCATTCACCCGGCAGCGATACCTGCTTGGCAGCCAACCTCTGTGGAGCCACCACTGCCCTGCGCAGGCCGGGCTCCCCGGGTGTGCAGCACAGCTCTTCGGCAGGAGAAGGGAAAAAATCCCAATTTCCTGCACTCCAGATGGGAGCCATCCCGCTTCCCCCGTCCACAGGGACCCGAAGCCACGTCCATCCTGCCGGCCGCCCCCTCATCCAGCATTCAGGGGGGCTTGCTCCCTCCCGCTGATGATATTTTACTTTGTATAATTAAACCTTAATGAGAATAGGGAGCAGAGCTTCCCCAGCGAGCCTCCTAACCTCTGAACGAGGGAGCCACTCGGATTCCTAATTAATAAATACCTATTGGTACACAAGGCAGAGAGCTCCGGGCAGGGGCCAGCCCAGCACCTCCCACCCACCAACGTCCTTCGGCGCTTCCCGGAGAGCTGCAGGTTCAAATTCCCCAGGCAAAAAAAAAAAAAGCAGGATTGATTCCCAGGCGGCTGCTCTAAGTCCTCAGCTACTGGATTAAAACACAGTTATCACCACTCCATTGCTTCCGTCAATCTAGACCCGTTTTTTTTTTTTTCCTCCTGCAGTTGAGCATTTTGATTAATTCAAATCACATCACTCCCAGACAAGTCACAGGGATTTACTGTCCACTGCAAAACAGATGTAGAGGTGGACTAAGGCTCCTCCACAGCCAAAGACTCAGGTTTGAGCTGCTCTGGCATACGAAAAACCACCTTAACCTCAAACTCAGCACCGGGGAGCCTTGGGGAGCCAGGCTACGCTGGAGCATCCCCATCCATCTCTTCAAACAAGCCCTGCAAAACAAATGTCACAACAAAAGGGATGTAGGACTGCGGAGCGTGCAGCCCCCTCCAGCCTGGAGGAGATGCTCCAAGGCATCCTGAGATGCAGAGTTTGATGGATGGAGCAGGGATGCCGGCAGCGCAGGGTTGGGGTTTAAACTTCACGTCAGAAAAATGTCAATTTTTTCCATCCTGCAACACAGAATGTGGCTCTGGTTCAGCTTGACCAATTAAATTAAACCTGTTAGCAATTCCTCTATTATCATTTTCAGTTGAGCTGGTGGAGCAGCAGCTATTTTTTCCAGGACAGACACCCCCTAAGGTGCTTCTCACCACCAAGGCAACAATGCTCCCACAAAACAGGAAAACTTTATAATCCCCATCCCACACAGGAAACCGAGCCCCAGAGAGGAGAATTTGACAACATCTATGGCAGAGCAAGAAAGGAAAATCAGGTTTCCCGAGGTCCCTCAAGGACTGGGCCATCCTCACTCTCCAAACCAATGAAACCCCCGAAAATGGACACACTTAAACAGGCTTAACCCTCCATTAAATCAGTTCAGTCTCACTTGGTAATTTACTGTTGCAAGCAAAATCAATTTTAGCAAAGGTTAAACTAGTTCTGTCTGTATTAGGAGTTTGCACCATTTAAAATAAATTGATTTAAAATGAATTCACTTGATTTTGTGCAAATTTCTAACACAAGCAAAGGCGTCACTAAGCTCAGGTTGAGTTTCAGCCCATTGCTTGCTTTATTTCCTTGCTGGTTCTTTCCCAAAAAATGACAAACGCCAAATTGGGACAATAATTTTAAGGAATGATGAAATCTCCATAGTTAACCCAGCTTTAAATAGTGATTATCCCGTATAAAAGTCATGATACTCCTTCAAAAGGAAGCAGCATTTCCCAAAGTTTTTGGGGCAGCACAGAAGATTCCAACTTGCTTTTCCCAAGCAACCAAAGGAGAGCCAATACACACAAAAAAAGCTTTTTATTTTTTTTGTTCCCCATCCCGGGCTACTGCCCTGCCCTCTCCTCTTTGGTGGTCCAGGCTTAGATCGTGAGCAGGTCCAGGTGAAGTTTCAAAGCATCTTTAGCATGATGAGGACTTAATAATAACCCATCTCTTCAATTCCTGCAAAGGCCTCTCCGAAACGAGGCCACGAAAGCACCCTATTGACTGCCTGTCCCACCACGGGGTGGAAAAAGGAATAAAAATAGCTCGAGATCAGTGCAAGAAAAAAAACCCCACCAAAGTCCCCTCCCTTTGTCAAGCAGAACTGACCTCTCATCCCACGAAGAATAACCCCCAGCAGACTGCCAAAGGTTGGAAGAAGCAGGGAATTATTTGATTTTTCACCCCCGTGGGCTGCATAAAACGGGGAGGCAGGACCTTTTGTCATCATCTCTAACCCAAAAACTCCCGGGGCGCGAGGAGCCGTGGAGGCGGCGGGGGGGACACGGCAAGGCAAGGGCTTGGATTGCAGTCCGAAGGAGCAGGATGGGATGAGGATGGAGGAGTCACCTGGAATTGGGGTAGGAGAGCTCTACTCTCATCCCAAGAGACCCCCATTCCCCATGGTTATCCCTTGGGAACTGCAGGAGCCACCTTGGCGAAGGTTCCTTCCTCCCCCACCCCAGACCGTGCCCGGTGACGTGATTCCCTGGAAGAGTTAATTCTTCCTGGAGTCTGCTGAGCTCTCAGCTCCGCACTGCCTTGGGGCAGGAGGTGTCACAGGGCAATAGCATCCCCACTAAAATTGTATTGAGGGTGTAAAATTCCCCCGGATCAGCCTGAATTTTGTGAATTTTCAATTCCACAGGATGTTCCTTGGATGGTGAATTAAGTGAGAGTTGGGAGCAACTGCACCTCAGCTCCCCTCCAGCAGCAACCCTCCTGTGAGAGGTGTTGCCCAGAGAAGCTGAGGCTGCCCCTGGATCCCTGGAAATGTCCAAGGCCAGGCTGGACAGAGCTTGGAGCCACCTGGGACAGTGGGAGGTGTCCCTGCCCACGGCACGGGGTGGGATGAGATGAGCTTTAAGGTCCTTTCCAACCATTCTGGAATTTTATGAGTCTATTCACACTGAAAAACACTCCAGAGAAGAACTGAACCATTTGGCAAACAAGACCCTGATCCCGGTGTCCTGGTCCTCTAAATCCTTCCACCTCTCCCATCCCTGGGCGTTCCAAAAGGAACTATCTGCAAGTTGTATATTTTACAGCTGACGATGCAGGGAGTGATGTGCAGAGATTGGTTTTTCTTTCCCAGCTCTAGAAGATGGAGAGGAAAAGGATCAGAGGGGAAGGGAGAGGATTTGTGGATTTGGAGGAGGGAGCTGAGGAGAGGACAAGGTTGGAAATTTCCTCCTGGCAGCCCTTTTCAAGAAGAGTATTAGAATTTATTTTCAATTATACACAAGAATAAGCTGTCTGCAGTATAGTTAACTTTCAATTTCAACCAATTTTCGACACATTCAATCACAGATGCCTCAGTGATTAAGAATCTATGTTGCAAAACAATTCCCACTTTGCAACAATGCAATCAAACAGATCTACAACTCATAACCCATTATCCTAGAGTTTTTCAGCTCATTGGGGAAGTGAAATGGGATTCACCAAGCATGCCCTTTTTTTACCCAGTGAGCCCCCAAGCTCATTTGCAAACAGATCTGCGACTCCAAACAACCCACACGGGGATGGTTTTTTTTGTGGTTTGCGTTGCTTTCCCTCCCTCTCCGGAGATGCCGAAGTGCAAGGCTGGGATGTGGGATGCTGCTGGAGGGGCTTGGAGCTGCACGGGAAGGCAGCGAGGGGCTGGAGGGGGGCTTCCCATCACCCAAAAGCATGAAAGAATGGGAAAGGCTTTGGGAAAGCTGCTTCACTGGCAACTGGCTGCTTTTCCCCTCCCTTTCTGCATCTTGGAACGATTCTGCGACCGACAGTGACGCTCAACAGGTCACAGGCACCAATAGGCTGGACCCCTTCCCACGCTGGCCTTGGGGGTGCCCCCTGCCTTCCCCCACCCCGCTGCTGCTCCTGGGGGGCAGAGGAGCTCCCCCAGGATCTGCAGGGCTTTGGAAGTCTCCTGCCCCAGCAGCACCGGAGAAACGGAGCCCCCGCATGGCGAGCGCGCCACGGGGGCAGCGACTTCACACCCGAGAGTGTTTCCTCTCCAGAGACTGTTTTGAGTAGATAAATAGGATTTGGAGCAGCACAGACGCCAGCACAACCCTCAGGAGCAGAGCAGGCAATTCTTCCTGCTCCTGAAGGTGCCATGTGTCCCTCTGCTATTCCAGCCGCGCTCACAGGGACCTCCCAAAAGGCCACGGACCCCTTTGGGAAGGGACACATCACAGCTGAAGATGTTGGGAATAGAAGGGCTCAGGCTGATGGGAGAGGAGGAGGAGGATTTTAAAGCTCGCTGAGCCTGGAGGAGAGGCAATAAAGCAGCTGAAGGAAATTACTTTCCTGGGTAAAGTGTCGTTTTGTCAAGACCAAAGTTCTCCCTGGGAAAGAGGTGATTTTGAGTAAAAACCATCAGGAACAAAAAAAAGAAGACGCGTGAGGGACCAGGTGTTTGAATGACACGCTCTGGAAAGGCAAAGTGGAAGTGCCACACAACAGCTGCACAGACCTCAGATTGCCTCCCTGTGCTCTCACACCCTGTGGAAAGTGCACTGAGAAGGCCCCAAATTCCCTGTTCTGCCCTGATTTGGGAGAGCAGGCGCTGATGGGACCCATGGAAGCAGATGGATGTACCCACTAAGGGACACCCCTGGCAGAAACTGGGCTCCCCACCCCAAGGGACCCCACGTGTACCCCTGCACCGGCTCCTCTCTCCCTTTGATGCCGACAAATAACAATTTCAAACTGGGGAAGACACCTGGGAGAGCCGAGGCACTTGTGCTACAAGATAATTAGAGATTATTATAATCGAAATTTCATTGCCACATCAAACTGTGTCTTTTAGCATTAATTAATCTCCTCTCCCAGCCTCTGAGCACTCCCGGCTCCCACGCTGTAGGACAGCAGCTTGTCAAACACACCAAAGACTTGCATCTCATTACCTTATCAGAGGGGTGAGTGGGGAGCGGGGGAGCAGCACTGCCACATCCCCCAGCACAGCCAGGGACGTGAGGACGCCCGCAAAGCCGCTCCTTGGATTGCAAACATGTCAAACAAGGCACACGAGGGATCTTCATCCCCTCACCGCACCCTCCCTCCTCCACCTCTCGCCCCTCCTCGATGAAAACAGGTCTGGCAAAGATGCTGCTTTGTCCCACTCCGCTGTATGACCTTGAATCAACCATAAATGAGAACTGATGACATCCTTGCAGGGCTGGAGTGCTCATTCCTTGCTTTCCTCAGGCTCCTGGATGTCGGTGCAGCCATGCTGCTATCCCAGTCACGGTGTCAAAAATTCCCATTTAATATCCCATTCCCAGCCTGGTGCATGAATGAGACTTCCCTCCTTCAGGAGGTTTGGGGAAGGTGTGAGGCTGAATCCAGTTTTCCACATGAGGTTCACAGCAGCTGCTGGATGAGACCAGGCAAGAGTGACCTTGAAGGACCGGGAAAGTGGAGGGAAGCTGGACCCAGCTAAGGGCAAATTCAGACCCTTTTCAAAAGCTCTCAGCACCTCTGGAAAAACCCCAACCAAACAAAAATCCACCTGGCAAGGGGAGAAACCTCAGCACAGGCAGACAGTGCATCCCTTTTAGCAGCAGCTGGAGGAATTGGGCACCCCCAGCCCCCCCAAGACCTGGCCAGGGCTGTGTATATATTGGTGCTATGCATGAGGTGCTGTATGTTCTAGTCATTGATTCTCCACTCCTTCCATAGCTCAGCTGAAAATAAATATCCTCTCCCTTGTTTCCACCTCTCCACTCCCCCTTTCCCCATTATTGGCTTTCTGACGGAAGGCTTTAATTTATTCCCCCTGCCATATCTTTGTGCCGCTGTTTTCCAGCGCTTTACACCATATATTACCCACCGTCCTGTGTCATTTAACTCCACAAAGCACTCTGTGATACAGTTTGCTTGAAGGATGCTGGAGCCATTAATCCTGATTCCACAGCCCTGCGGAATGCCCCTGGCACTGCCACTGCGCACACACGCAGCCCTGCCCGGCTGCTTTTACAGCCACATCCCCACTGAAACCCGCCCCCAGCCCTAATTTAACACCAAGGCACTAAAATCAAGCCCCTCCTGACCACTCACGGCTTCCCCCCATTCCCATTATCCAGGCAGAACCTCGTGGGGGCAAAAGGTCCCAGCTCCAGGAGAGCAGCTGGATCACGGCAAGCAGAAACCAGTTTGGGGAGGGGAATACCAGTCCCCTTCGTCCCGGAAAATGGGACAATGAGATGATAAAAAAACACATCAACTCCAGCAGATCCTCTCCTCGGAGCCGCTCCGCGCCACGCTGCCTGCAAATTGCTCACCAGAGGGAGAGCTTTGATGAAAAATAGAAAGGGGGGAAAAAAAATTTAACGCAACGAGAAGATGTCATTTATTTTATTTATTTATCGGAACATTTCCGCGTGGGGAGAGGAGGACGGGCATGGTTATTCATGGGATTGCACACGGCAGGCTCCGCAGGGAAACGCCGCCGTCGCGCTCGCAGCCCTGCGCCGCCTGACACGTCGTTAGGGTGTATTAATTGTGCCGGAGTGAGAGATGAGAGAGAGCCCCCGCCTCGAGGAGCTGCGAGCCCAACACTGCACCCTCAACGCCAGGCAGTGAGCGGCTCCAGCCGCAGCAGCCAGGCACTGAACTCCACAGATATCCCGGCTGGAAAAGGCAAACAAATCCCAACCCAAACCCTCACTCCTGCCTATTGCCCAGAGCGAGTGCGGACTGGATTTAAACTGGATTTAAAATCACCTCTGTGTACAGCACCGCGGACACAACTGCAATCTGTGCCTGCCGTGGCGGCTTCCACACGCCCACGGAATCGCAGAATCACGGAACAGTTTGGGTTGGAAGGGACCTAAAATCCATCTCATTCCACCCCTCCACGGGCAGGGACACCTTCCACTGAAACAGAGGGAACTGATCTCACCAGGAAGGATCCTCTCCTGCTGTTATTTCGATTTGCTGATGGGGAAACCGAGGCACTTGGGCAGCAGACTGGTTTTCCCTCGGCCATGTGGTGCTGGAGCATCGGAGCCATGGCTCCTGCCGGCTCCTCCTCTGCCAGGCTGCTCTGGAGGTGCTGCATCCCAATAACTCCTGGTTTTGCTGCTGCACGCACGGGAATTGTAACAGCCTTCCCCTGGCACGGTGGTGAAGCTGCAATGTTTGTGGGGAGAGCTGATATCTTTCACTGAAGCAGCTGAGGCAGGTGGGAAAAGCCGTTTTTATGCCGAAAACCCAGATCTGATTGAGCTCTGGTGAAGGGATGCTGCATTTGTCCTCCTCCTCTGGCTGCCCAATAAAACCTCGCTGCCACCAACTTTTTAGAACAAGGGAGCAGCCAAGAGCTGCCAGCCCCCACCTCCTGCCTTCAAACATCCACAAAACCCCCTGGGATATGCAAATATCTCCATGATTTCCCAGAAACCTCACAAGCAAGAAACTATTACGAGGCCCTGAACAACGGGATGACCTGAAATTCCTGCTCAGATTCAAGAAAAACACTCACAAGTCACTTTTTCCGGAGCTAGTGGGGATCAGTTTTTTGAATTCGTGGGAGAAAAGGAGTTGTTTTGGAAGCAACAAGCACTTTGTTGCCATTACTGAAGCCAAAATAATGGCCCACCTGGAGACACACTCCCCTGCACGCAGCTCAGCATTCCTGGGATGAGGAAGGGAATAAGTCTGAAGAGAGCTGGTTTTGTGGTTTAGTTGTTTGGGTTTTTTTTAAAAAAAATCACTATAATTTAAAGGCCAAAGCTCTAACGAGTGCACAAGGGCAAGAGGCGACAAATGCCTCGGTGAAAAATACAAAATTACCATTTTAATGGATGAGTGTTGACTCCCTGGCTCTCCCCGGGGACGCCTGTTTGATTTCCTCAGCTTGTTAGCACAAGGATTTGACACAAGCGATTAATGCTGAGTTCATTAAGGGGG
>VZRO01000219.1:21405-49267 GCA_013397915.1 Daphoenositta chrysoptera
CCCACGGGCACCTGGAGCACCACGGGCAGAAGGCACTGCTGGGCCCGAGCCGCCCGCCACGGGCACACATCTGGCCCTCGTCAGAAGGGCAAGGCAGGCCCCGTGCCCGCGGCTCCGCCGCGCCCGGCTGCCCCCGCAGAGGGACGGATGCCAGGGCTGGACGGGCTGCAGCCAGCCCTGCTCTTCCCACAGGCTCTCACAGCACCAGCTGCTGTCCCCGGTCACGAGCATCTGCCCAAAGGGGAAAATCAGCCTCCTTTGGAAGGACGGCAGGGCAGTGCCACCCAGAGCCAGATCCCGTGCCAGGCCTGTGCTCCATCTGACACTGCAAGGTCGCTCCTGCCCCCTTCCCACCAGCCACGGCACCTCAGCTCCCGGGGGAAGCTCCCTCTGACACAGCTGGGAGGTTTCAGAGCCTTTGGAGAGAAAGAAAGAGCAAGCAGGGATGAACCCCCTTTCCCAGGGGACGCTTGGAGAGCCAGGGCTGCCCGCCCTGAGCCAGCAGCTCTCGGCAGCCCAGCTGCCTGCTTTCCCCTTCGTTCTGATAAAGTCCCTGCTCAGCAAGAGCAGTTTGTTTGGGGTTTTTTTGTTGAGGAAGCACAAGCAGCGGTGGAAGGTTAAGTCCACTCCGGTGCTCTTTGCTGGCTCTCTGGCCGATTTGGCAGATGAATTCCTGCACAACAGGCAGCTTTGAGGAATGACTGCAGCTGGCGCTGGCTGGCTGTGCCCTGTCCTCTCCCCCTGAGCTGAACACAAGGCTGGTGATCTGCAGAGCCACGGCCTCCCCTCTCCTGCAGCCCCCAAAGCCCCCCACCCATCACTGATGCTCCCACAATTTAACCAAGGGATGCAGTCCCACTGTTCCCCAGCCCCGCACCAGAGAGGAGCAGCAAGGCAGTCATGGGGAAGAAGTGGTTGCAACTAAAAAGGACTGAAGAGTTCTTTTTTCTTTAAAAAGTAAAGCCCTTCCTCCCTTGCTCTGGCTCCTTCCCGTTAATCCTCTCTCCTCGGGGTTTTTGGCCAAGTGCCGCTCCCCAGGCATGGGGCTGTGATTTTCTATCCCGTCACCCGGGGCGGGGAGCTGGGAAGATGTGTGTGCCCTGCCACATCAGCTCGTGTCACCGGGTCATTACTCAGCTATCACCAGCCTCCCGCAGAATTTCCTCCCCCCGTATTCCCCAGATGCCCACAGATCTCTCCGGGTCCTCGGCGGGGGCACGAAGACGTCACCGGCTGCAGTGATTCCTGGTTTCTCTCCTGTGTGGAGAGGTTTTATTTTAGACAGGCAGTTACTTTGTGCTGCACTCTGTATTTTGCAGCACTCTGCCGCCTTGGGCTGGGGTGGAGTTTCTGGCTGGGGTTAAACCACCACAGGCAGGGGATGGACACTGTCCCAGACCTGGGATGTTCCAGGAACAGCGGTGAGCTGCTCACCCCCCTACAGCAGCCCTGCTCTGCCAGTTTACAATCCCCACTGGGGAGAACTCCCCTCCGAAAGGCCCCGTGTCCTCATAGCTCCCCTGCAAGGATGGCACAAGAGGTGGGGCTGGGCTGGGCTGGGCTAAGGAGGGAGGCATCCCTCACCTCGCACCTGGACACAACAAAGACCCCCAGGGAAAGCAGGGGAGCGAGGGTCTGACAGAGCTTCCCTGACCCCATGACTAAGGAGGGAAGCCACGATGGAAAGGGACAAGTGGCCACTCACACTGGGGATGCAGCTCAGGAGCCCCAGCACAAAGATCAGCTCTGCTGGGAGAACACCAGGATCTGAGCCAGGACATCGACTGAACCGGGAGCCAGGTTGGGTAGAGAGCCACAAACCAGCTCGGAGCAACCTGGTGTAGTGGGAGGTGTCCCTGCTCATGGCAGGGCGTGGAGTAAGACGAGCTTTAAGGCCCCTTCCAACCCAAACCATTCTGGGGTTCTATGAAACACCCATTTCACCCTCAGCTCTGCCCAAAACCCACAAACAAACTCCACGCCCAAGCTCTCCTCAACCCACAGCTGCCCAGGAGCTGGGTTTGGGGCAAACTGATATCCACAGCCAAGCCCAGAGGGGCAGATCCCGGCTGGCACAGCCCTGGCACAGGAAAGCCCTGATGACAAACGGCATCAGCACCACAACACCAATTATCTGCTCGGCGAGGTTAAGACAATGCGAGCGCCGTCCCTGCCAGACAGAAGATGCCAAGGGAACGTGTTCTGAAAGGTTTGGCCTCCTTAGCATCTCTCCGAAGTAATTCCACTTGTAACTCATAAAGCTTCCCCAGCCGACTGCGCGGGGCTTGCCAGCTCCTGGATGAGACAGACATTTGTATGAGATATACAAAGCCATTTAGCTGTTCAAAAGCTATCAGCACTTACATGCAAGGTTGAAGCAGGACAGATTCTGCTGCATTCAGGGCATCAAAGGGGATTATCCAGGAAATGATAACAGATTTTAATTTAGATCCTCCAAGATGGGTATTGGGGCTGGGTAGGGAGAGGTAGAGAAAGAGAAAGGGGGAGATTGTAAGGCAGGGAGGGGGAGCAAAGAAAAATAAATAAGCAAGGGGAGATAGCTGATCACAAGAGTTGTGTCCACACATTTGCCATGCTGACCACGGAGCTGGTGCTGCCACGTCGTCATCCCTGCGCCTGCCCGTGCTCCTTTCCCCTAATCCTTCACAATTCCAGGGTGAACGCTGAGCTGCAGCCCCTCCACACCAAATACTGCCGTTTTCCTAGGCACAGCCTCTATTCCTGCTCAGAATTTTTTCCCAGGCAGGAGAGGAAGAGGCTGCCCATCGGGCTGTGACTCCGGCTATCAGACAGTCTATCAGCGGCTTCTGGGTACATTAAGTTCTCCTTTGCAGAGAGATCTCGATACTCGTGTCCTCCCAGCCTGATTTTCCACACAGATTAAAGAGCTTTACACAATGAACACCTCTGCCTCTCAGACACGCTTGGGGTTATGTATTTCAAGTTATCTAATTTGAGGGGCAGGGTCTGAGGCTTTCCACACCAGGGATGGATGGATGGATGGAGGGAGGGAGGGATGATGGATGGATGGATGGATGGATGGATGGATGGAGGTTCCTCCAAAGATGCTCAACATCAGCGCTCTGTGAGTCGCTTTTTTGGAGATGCTGGAAGCCCAGCTCAGTTTTGAACACTCCCTCAAAATCAAAACATTTCGTTTAAAACCATAAAACCAGTAGCTTTGTATTTTAAACTGTTTTAATTGAGGATACGTGGCAAATCCTTCCAGATTGAGGAACAGTTTAAGTCAATCCCAAGCCTTGTTTTCTTTTTAGAAGCAGCTCCTTGCCTCATGTCCTCTCCTGCCACATGGCTTCTTTGCAGGTTTTGCCTTTCTATTTCCGACAGTCCCAGATGGGATCTATGAATAAAACTGAAGAGGAGCTGGAGATTGGCTCCGAGTCATTAACGCAGCAAATATAGACTCTGCTCAAGATCTAAGGCATGGAGGGGGGGGAAGAAAAGCTCCCACCTCCCTTCTCGAGGATGGATCCAGGCTAATGTGGAATGACGTATCCCTGCCGACATTAATGGAGCAGAGGGGACAGTTCTTGCCTTTTAATCCCCAGATAAATTCAGTGTACGCAGCAGATATACAAAATGCCTCTGGCTATGCATGACACAACTTTCCTGCCCAAAATGCCCATCTCCTGAGGCTGTTCTGGGAGAAAAAGCCCAAACATCCCAAACCAATCTGTTCAGTGACCCGTATCTTTTGCCTGTGGGAAGACGTTTTATACATGGAGTTCTGTAGGCGCCAGATCCCACGGGTGCAACACAAATTCACCCTCTGGTTTGACCTGGTCTGCCCAGAGACCTCGGCATCACACCCATCCCCAAAACACCCACCCTCCCCATGCTGCTGGAATGTGGCTGGCGTGGAGAGGAGAGTTTATCCAAGAGTAAAAGCAGATAACTCGGCGTTATTTTTAGTCATATTGATCAAAATCCTGGTATTTGCTCAAGAAAATTTCTTGGGACAACTTCTCACCCCTCATTGCACCATTGGGCTGCCTGGATGGATCAGGAGAGGGATCAAGCCCAAGAAACACACCCAACATCCGCCCAAAAAACCCCAAATCCTCCCCTTTGCCAAGCTAACACTCAGGACAGGTCTGTGCATGCACTCAGGTTAATAAAACAACCCAAAACCAAGAGGGATGAGCCCCGTGTGACAACCTGGGTGTCACCAGCCCCACCAGCACAACCTGGAGGAAGGAAAGCCCCTCTGCTTCCAGGTCATCGAGGCTGACCTGATGTCCAGGTCAACATCACAAGATCATCAATTAATGAAAACCTCTGAAAACTACAGCAGAAACCCACCCACCCTTCAGCCCTGTGGTCCAGGGAGAAAACCCCATCCCTGCATCCCCACTCTCCGTCCTCTTTTCCCCTTCTCGGCAATTAAAGCAATAAATAAAGGTGAAGGAATCTCATTCCATTTTTAAGGCAAAAGGCACAAAAATGGAGAGCGAAGGGCACCGCTGGGAGGGAAGGGGCTGTAATTAAACCCTCCCCCTCTTTCTGTTTTCGCTGTTTTTCTGAAGGCCTGACTAAAACGCCT
This sequence comes from Daphoenositta chrysoptera, assembly GCA_013397915.1. NCBI lineage: Eukaryota > Metazoa > Chordata > Aves > Passeriformes > Daphoenositta > Daphoenositta chrysoptera. Next base: position 25,991 of record VZRO01000219.1, read on the forward strand.
TTAAAACCTTCCTCCACAAAAGCGGGAAAAAGACCCCCCTTCCCCTCCCACCGCCCGCCACTAAATGGAATGAAATGGATTTTTCAAATGTCATGCTAGTATCCACTTAATAATACATTTTCCTATAGACAGGACAATAATATATATTTTAATCACTTTTCTACAGGCAAATAAACGGCATGGAAGCCTGGCCTTCACTGGCGCTTGGAAATTATGAATTTTTCAATAACCTTTTCTATTATTCATCCCGTGTTATTCCGTAACATTTCTATGTGAGGAATGTGCTTGCCAGACACTTTATGATTCTCTTCTTTTATTTATTAAACAGCAAGGTGTCTCCCTGAAACCCCTCCTCCCTCCTCCAGAAAGATGTCAGCAGAGCCTGGGCAAGGCTTAAGACATAGATAATTACACCTTGGGTCATTAATAATTTCCCCTCTGTAAGAGCAGCCACGTGAGCAGCTCCTGGGATGCAGCTGGCTCAGCCTCAGGTGGGTTTGGGGGCAGATGCAAGGAATAAAGTCCAAAGTTTAGGGAAGAGGGCAAAGGGGTGGGCTCCAGGGATGTGTCCCATAAAAGCATCTTGATATAGGGAGGGATTCCCCGCTGGCACAGCACAACTCCCCTGGCTCGAGGAGGGATGACCCAAATTAGAAATCAAGGCTGTGCCCATGGATTTTGTGTTTGGGAGAAGCCAACTCTGCATCCCCGGCTCCCATTACAACCCTCCATGAGGGTCTGCGCTGTGTCCTGCTGGTCTGGATGGCCAGAGGCCAAAATAAAGCCTTTTTCACACCAAAACACCAGAGCCCCGCTGTCCCTCACCATTTACACAGTGAGCTGCTGCAGGGGTGACCCTGTAAATACAAACAAAGTCGGTTTTTGTGGAGCCCTCCAGCTCCCCCTGAGCAGAGGGAGCAGCGCGTGCTGCGGCCTCGCCAGCGCTTGGGTGCCGCGTGTGGCGCGGGAAGGGATCAAACCGGGGATCGCCACTTCCAACACCTAACGCCAGCTTCATTACGGGCTGGTATCTGTGCCTCATGTCCCTGCACAACGCAGGGAGCTCGGCAGCTGATGCAAAGATCCTCTGATGCGACCCAATTAGGAATCCAGATCCGACACCCCAGAGCCGAGCACGCGGCAGAAAGAAAAAGCCAAGGAGACGACAAGGAAGCAGACCTGGAATTAATCTGAGTGCCGTGCTCACGGATACCCACGAGGTAATGGTTAAAAGGATTTATAATTTGAAGGCAGTGACCCTGTGGGGGAAGAGCGGGGGTGCTCTTCTTGCAGCAAGCGGGACCTTATTATTTTGCAAATGACATCTCCATCACGAGGCAGAGCCTCTCGCGCTGAAATACAGATGAATAAATGATACGTGGAGGAGCTTTATGCAGATTCTTGGTGGAGATATGAAGGAAAGGGGAAAAAAAAAAAAGATAGAAAATTAAGGCATAGATTTCCCTCAATGTTCCCATTCCCATCCCCAAGGTTCAGATACCAGCGTCACTTGGGAATTAAAAAAAAAAAAAATAAGAGAAGTAAAATAAAATGATCGAAAATACCGCCCGGAGCTCTGCACTTAAGAAAGAAGGAGAAGGAATTTTAAAATGGGATGCTGGATCTAAGAGCAGCTTTGGCAGCACAGCTCAAAGCAGCCAGAGCATCCCGGGCACAGTCCTGGTTCAGCACCTGGGGACCTCATCCCACACATGGAGAACTGGAGTTCACAGGACTGGCCAGACCCAGATCCAAGTGATTTTTTCCTCAGTATCTTTAATTAGACGATGCCTCCTGCCTGCCACAAGGACACGAGGAAGGACATCGCCCCAGTCTGTGGCCAGGAGCCTGTTCCATACCTGTTCAAATACTGATAACTCCTACTCCAGCTGCCTCAGGTGCCTGTGGGCTGACACTTGGCAAAGGATTTCTCCGATAACTCCTTGTAATCAGGATGGGAAAACAGTCCCACTGAACCCAACAAAAAAATAGATTAAAATAAAAAAAAAAAAAAGCAACTGTGAGAAAAGGCCAGTGACAGGGACTGTAATGGATTTTCAGGGGCGGGAAATGCTTTTGGTTCAAGTTTTTGTTGGCTGCAGCAGGGGGCTGGAACTGGAGGAATTGATTGCAGGGCAGGGATGCAGCTCAACATGCCAAGGCCAGTGTCCCTGCTCCAGGGGCCTTGCTAGACAGCCTCCAAGGAAAAAAATCATTCCACTTTTGTTACTGATACTGTGCTAACGTGGGGGATCCACGAGGCAGAGACAGCATCCTACCACAGGAAAGAATAAAAAATAAAACAAGGAAAATCTCTAGGAAATTCTTTTTTTTCTACACTTTGAGGATGAGGAGGAGAAGCACAGAGAAACATCAGGCAGGTGCCATCCCCAGGATGGCAGAGGTCACATCTGAGCACAAGCCCTGCAGGTTTTACACCAGGTGTGAACCGGAGTGACGGTGGGCAGCGAATCCCAGTGCCCTCATTAGCCAGAATTCCTATTTCATGCCCAGCGCTGGTTATTTTTAAACCTGCACATCTCACATGAGCAGAGAGCCCAGAAGACAGGCAGCTCCAGCCAGAGAAGGAAGATCCATGGACAATGGCAGCATGGGGGTGAAGGGACAGGAGAGCAGGGCTGGGACAGGATGCCGTAAGAAAGGACAAGTGCAATAATCTTGGGGTTCAGTGTGGATGGTGAACATCAGAACCTCCAAGACAGCCAGGAATCTTGGAGATTCCCAGCTCCTGTGAGGGGGCTGAGGCCCTGGCACAGGTTGCCCAGAGAAACTGTGGATGCTCCATCCCTGGAAGTGTCCAAGGCCAGGTTGGGTTAGGATCAGGGTTAGGGCATGGATGGGGTTGGAGCAACCTGGTCAAGTGGAAGGTGTCCCTGCCCATGGCAGGGGCAGGAATGAGATGAGCTTTAAGATCCACTCCAACCCAAACAGTTTTGGGATTCTGTGATTGTATGATCCGTGCTCAGCAGGGTTGGGAGGAGGGAGCAATTGCCATGAGGGGATTTCCAGGTGGAGAGAAGGGGTGGCTGAGGGACAGGAGAAGGGATCACCATCCTCGTGCACTCCTTCACAGCACCATCAGCGTGGTGACCTGACTTCCCCAATCCCACAGGAATTTCTGGACCTAATGACAGAGGCTCCCAAATGCGCCCACCTCTGCAGCTCTTCAAAAGCACCAAGGGTGACCCAAAATTGAAGTCTCCCAGATCCCAGCCCTTCGCCTTTGTTCCCCGTCTTTGTCCTTGGCATAAAGGTTCTGGCAATCAGGTCCAAGCTCAGCTGGTGGGAAGCGAGGGCTTTTTGGACCTTGTGAACCTCACGACAAGTGGAATCCCCAGTAAAATGGAAAAAAGGTACCAACATGTGCTGGTCAACACCTCCAGAAGGATCCGGTGGGTTGGGATCAGTGCAGGTACCACAAGAAACAGCCACGTTTTCCAATGTCCTCAACGAGTTGGCTGTTGAGCCCCCGAAATGCAGGAATTTGTCCAGCAATCCAAGCTGAGCACTTCAGGAAACACAGACTGAACTAACCACTTGGAAAAAAGCTTCCAAGTCTCTCTGAAACTCTACCCATGAAATGACAGCTCCAACTTTTTAATGGCACCCAAAGTATTTTCAGCCTGGTTTCCTGAGGAAATGAGCCTTACACACCGGCAGTGCCTGCCCGGCTGTTTCCTTTCCCCATCTCCAGTGATTTCTAAACCTTATAACCCATTTCAATAAAATCTGATGGAAGGACACATTTATCTCCAAGATACAAGTTTGGGGAAAATAGGGAACTAGTCAGATGAAAGATACTATTAAAGCTTTTACCTAGAGAAAGGCAGCACTGTGAATTCAACTTTTTTTAAGCATCAGAAAATCTAGCACGAGTTTGCTCTCGAGACACAGGCACAGGGATCCAGGAATAATTATTTCTGCTGCTCATGGAAGTAGCTGTGAGTGTTTTTTATATGTATGAAATCAACACTAGAATATTTGCCTGGATAAACTAATCGAAATTGCTTGTTGGATGAGTTCACCGGCTATAAAACCCTGCAGTTACAAGGTATAATTACAGCAGCTTTTATTTTCCTCAACAAAAAAAGTCTTCATTAAAACAGAGTTAAGGTTGTAAACAGATCATTAATTTATAACAACATTATCAGATGGGTTACAGTTATTAAAAGAGCACACACCGAAGAGCCAGGAAACCGAGGAGCGGAGGTTAAAACCAGCTGGAATTTGGAAAGCTGAGTTTCATAAACATCCCAGCCCCAGCCTGATCAGCTGCAGGGATACTGCAGCAAGGACACCTGGCGAGATCTGCATTATGGATGGGCTGGTGGGAGGCCCGGCAATGCCGGGAGGTGCTCCCGGAGCAGGCGCAGACACGGAGCTTCCCGGGAGATCCATGGAATCCACGGAGATCCGGGGCTGCTGAGACCTGGTCGGGTGGAAGGTGCCCCTGCTCGTGGCAGGGGGCTGGAACAAGATGGGCTCTAAGGTCCCTTCCAACCCAAGCCAGTCTGGGATTCTCTGATTTGCCCCGCTGAACTCCACGGGAATCCCCGGAGGCTGAGCCCCACCCCGGATGGCACCTCCTGAGCCCTTTTTGGGCTGCAGCTCATCTCACACGGATCACAGAGCCCAGCGGGGTCTGCCCAGCTGTCCCAGCCCCACCTGTGTCCCAGAGCTGTGACAGCCACAGGGACCCCACCCAGCAGGGCCACTCTCCTCTTCTGAAGGACAAGCTCACTTGAACTCTGCCTTCGGAGAGCAAAGAACAGCACCACGGAATCACAGCGAGAAGGACCAGGATGGGATTTCACCCAGAACTCAGGGCCTGGCATGTCCCTGGGCTGCTCCATTCAGGAAAAGGTCTCTCCTCTGGGCAGCAGAGCAGAGCCAACAGCGAATGAGGGCGAGCACACACAGAGCGGGGAAATCACAGCAACTCAGAAAAAAACTGGGGTTTTCAGCTGTTTGCTTTCCCTCTCAGCCTTGGGTTTGCATTCCTTTTATTATAAGTACAAAGCATAAGTGGTCTTTCAGTAGCTCCTGAAGGAGCCAAGAGCTGGAGTGATGGACCCAGCAGGGAAGGGACAAGGATCCCACGTGTCCCCAGCTCCAAGAAAATCTGAAATTTGGTGTCTTGCCATACAGCAGGACACAGGCACAACCAATTCCCTCACGGCCGTGGCTCGAGGCCTCCTTCTTCTCTTGAAACCTGCCCCAGGTTTGCTTTCAGCACATTGAGTGGAGAGAGGGAGAGAGAAATACAATCGTGGAAAGCCTTTTAAAGCCTGCACAGCTCTCCCTTGATAGCACATTGTTAAAAGGGATGTTATTGCGAGGGGACACTGTGAATCCATACAGTCAATGCTCCAGAACTTCAGTGGCAAAACAACTCAATAGCCTCAATTGACTGCATGAAATTCTATCATTTTACCACTACAAAGAAAGAAGGCAGGAGGAAAAAAAATAAATAAGAGGCTACATTGCATTTGTCTTTCGTTAACTCCCTGTGCAAGAGCACCTCAATCCCTGTCCTTAGCACAATGTGAGCCAACTCCTAAGTGGCTCCAATAAAAAAATAAAAAGCCAAATACATCCCAAATGCATTCCCACACTCCAGAGCTGCTCTCCTGACTACCCCAAAAAGAACAGCCTCGGCAGCATAAAGACACAGCATCAGCCTCAGGCAGCTGCCTTGATTACCACCTTCCCTCTGATGAAGATGACGCGGGATATGATTAAAGATGCTCTGAAAAGACACACAAGTAATAGAGGAGAACTTTTTGCCTCCTTTCCCCAGCTAGGTCACTAGGTGTTCCTCCTCAGCAGCTGATTTCTTATTCCAAATTTGTCCAGACCCTGCTCTTCTTCATCAGCTGAAGAGCTCTGAGACCGCCGGCGCCTCGATTGTTCCTCTCCTGCTGATTGGGCTTTGTGGCTCTTGGGAAGCTCTGCCTGATGGCAGGAATCTTGTCTGCACCCTCCACCAACTGGTGCTTAAAGGGGCTCTGAGGCATCGCGGAGGGTTCAGAGCATCACAAAGAACCAGAAAGTATTACTTTTGTAAAGCAAAACCCCTGCTTAGCTTCTTTTCCATCCCTTTTTCTCATGCTGTACACTCTGGAATTCAGCTGCTTTTGGCCACAGCCACTGGGAAAGATGCCAATCACCCCGAGCTGTCCTCGACCCATCCCCACGAGGCAGAGAAAAGGTGCTTTTATTTCGGGTGGCGCAGTCCAGCAGGCAGGTCAGGGGGCTGAGCGAGCAGGCAGGCGCCTGGCTCCCTCCCCGCACTGCAGCGTGACTTTGGGAAGTCACCGCACTCCGCCGGGTCCCCTCCCATTTTCCTTCTCCGCTGCCCTTCTCTGCCATCTGACACGCGGGCTGTTCCCTTGTCCCCCGGCCAAGCCGCGGCCGCCGCAGCGCTCCCGGCAAGCGCTAATGAGCGGTGCCATTGCAACCTGGACCTGCGGGGCTGAACATCTGTCTCGCACAGAAACCGCTGCATTTCGGGCGGCGGGGATGGAGCAGCACAGCCAGCGGGGCTCTGCCTCGGCCCCAAACCATCCTCTGCGCTTAGAGCTGCCCACCCCAAAATTCCCGGTCCGTCCCGACCCGTGTCAGCCCGGATTCCTCCGAGAGCACGGGATGAGCACACGGATGCCAGGGGGGACTGTGCCGCCTTGTGCAGCCTCCTCTGTGCAAGGCAGCACCTGCCGGGATGTCTCAGCGCAGGCAATTGATATTCTACTGAGCATCTTTGGAAAATAATCTGCAAACAAGACGCTGCAGGCTATAAAATCACTCCCTCTCCTTCGCTTTAGATCGCAGCTTAATAAAAGCATAACACAAGGTAGCCGAGGAAACCGCCGCACTTTGCCCAGCCACATCATCCCTTTGTGTATTATTAATCGGTTTCGAGTTGTACCACGGTTTCCTGGGGCGGGAAGGAGAAGGGGGCTCCGGTTGTGGAGGAGACTTGTCTTTCCCTTTCAAGATTTGCTACTAAAAGTCTCACTTAACGGAGCGGCGCAGAGAGAGAGTGGCACTTACACCTCTGGCTCCCCACGATGCTCACGGTGAGGATCGATAGGAAAAGTCATCCGGGGTTTATCTCTGCTGAAGGACACGAGCGCAGCACCGGAATGGAGAAATTTCGGCCAAATCGGGTGGAAAAAGCATTGTTGGGGAAATGGTGAAAACACAGTGATTTCTGAGAGCACCCCGGTATTTTACAGTAGATGTCTCTCACCCGAAGCTTTCCAAAACTCCCTTCCTTCACAAAATCAGGAAATTCAGTTTGGAGAAGACCTCTAAGATCCTTCTGGGTCCTTAATGGGTTTGCAGTAGCTCAGTGCAGGGGTCTCCTCCCCGATCACAACATATCACACAGGAACATTAATTCTGACGGCTGCAACCTGTTCCCAGACCCCCACGTGGGTCTGGTTTTAGGCACAGGCAGAATCCTCTCCAAAAGCTCCCAGGATGGAATCAGCAGCTCCCTGGATGCTGCAGAGCGAATTGGAGAGCGGCTCTGAGATGCTGAGTGCTCCCATCTGTGGGATTTCTGCGTCACCTGGATGAAGAAGGGGTTTACGGTGGGGAGGAAAGGCACGGAGCATCCATCAGAGCCCCAGGAGCTGCACGGGCAGGAGACCAACAGGCTGCTGCAGAAGCTTCCGGTAATTTTTCCACTCCCACTAAAAAAGTACAATATATTGTCTGTTCGGGAGCAGTTTAAGTTGGTTCATTTCACACAGTAAATTAACCTGATTTCTTTAATACAGGATTTTTATTTGGTGTCAAGCCCCAACTGTTATCCCAGACCCTGCACCCTGGGACTCCAGCTATTAAACCTCCTCCCTGGATACGGAGCTGGAAGCGCTGCTGGGGCAGCGGGTTTGGTGACACTCAGAAATAAACGGCTCAACCATTGCTAAACATCCTGGTCCTTTACTGCTGCCACCTGACCCAAGGGATTTCTCAAAGCAAAGCTGCTGTTTAGATTTACCAAAGGGAAAACAAGGTGTCGGGGAGCCCTCCTGGAGTGCAGACCCTTCCCAAGCTCCTGTGGGGATGCTGAGGGCAGCTCCATGCCGGGAAATTCACTCTAGGGTGGGATAAAACACTAAAACTCCCTGAATCACCAGGCCAGGGAGAACATCCAGGTTTTCTCTTCTGGCCAGGTTCGGCCCCAATTTCCTTTCTCATGGCTGCTGCAGCCCAGATGGGAGCTCAGCTCCTGTGCTGGGAATTGGCTCTCTCTGGGCCAGGGATGAACCATGGATGTGAACAGGCTGATCCCAGGTGGATCTCCAGAGAGAGAGTTTTCCTGGGACCTTTTTGGGGTGGTTTTCCTCCGTCTTCGGCGCTTCGGGACTGTTCTACAACATCAGACCACACCGGGGGAGAACTCCTTTTCCAAGGCCTCCTGGAAGGGGCCCACCGACCCATCTCTGAGGAGGAGAGAGGCCACACCCAAAGAGGACTCTGAAATTTTTCCAGGTTTCTCTCCCCAGCGAGAGATTTTTTTTTTTGTTTTGTTTTGTTTTGTTATTTAGCCTTGTTATCCTTTTCTGTGTGTCTGTTGAATAAATAGTGTTTCTCTCTTTCACTTTCCTTCGAGGACATTTTTTCTTTCCCGAACCTAGGTTTGGGGGAGGGGGGGTGGTAACCTGCCTTCCCTCAGAGGATATTTCTCCTCTAATTTGGCCAAACTGGCACAATATTTGTTTTGCAAACAACAGCACGGATCCAGCAGCCCAGTGGCTCCCCCCACTCCCCTCCGTGGCTACTGGGGCTCCACAGCCCTTAACGGGACCAGAACCAGTGGCCAAGCTGGGAGCCACCAGCCCTTGCTCTGCCAGCAGAGAGGCACCATCCTTTGAGATTAAAACATATCCTGAGATTTTTAATTCCTGAGAGGTGAAGAGCTGCCCTTTGGGAGCAAGGATGTACTAATTTTTTTAACTTCCATGGGAAACCCCAGCTCAATGTGGCACCCACAGCACCGAGCAGACGCTGCCTGTGAGGCAGAGCCCAGCCCTGAAGGCAAAATTCCCTCTCCAGTGAATCCAGCTCCTCTTCTGCCCCTCTTCCTCCTCCTCCATGCCTCCCATCCCATCCTGGCAGCCGTCTCCTCGGCATCCGACCGCTCTGCTCCGATCCACGCCTGGTTAACCCGCTGACAAATGCCCCCAGTTAATTTTTCTCCTCTCCCCTATCTGGGGTGCCGCTGACATTTTGATATTTCCCGCTGAGATTATCCTTCACATAATGAATTTTCTCCCCAGCCCCTCCTTTTCTCCGCGCCTTTTGGCTTTGCCGGCGCAGGCTCTCTCTCAACTCTGCCGGCTCCAGGAGCATGCCCGACACAAGATGAATCGCCCGGAGACTCCTGGTGCATCCTTCTTTACACTTCACATCCTCCCAGCGCCGATGAGAAATAGGTTTTTTCCTCATCCATCATAAGTCAGCGTGACAAGGCTGTCGTTCTCCGGCACCGCACCGCTGTATCATGCGCCTCTCCGTCCCGCCTGGCTGAGCAGCCCGCTTCCCTGCCAGCATCTGGGACCTTTCCGAAGCGCTCTCGCTCGGATCGGGAATTTGGGCACTGACAAAAAGTTATTTCTGAACATTTCCAGCCTCCAAATTGCTCCCTGCCTCATGGGCTGCGCCCCAGTAAGATCCTGCGCGGCTCAGGCCGTGTTAATCCTAAGGAGGACTCATGTGGAAAGGGAAACTGAGGCATGGACCAGCTTTGTGACTGCCATGAGGTCTGACTGTGAGCCAGGAATAGCTGCCCACAAATCCTGCCTTTTCATCCCACGTACAGCCAGCACTGCTTCAATAACCAAACCCCAAACCTGAGCAATGGCATCAAAACCAAAGGAATAAAAAGGTGAAATTGTCAATTCTCATCTCTTCAATAAACTCCAAGTGTTTCACTTCAATTTTCCTCCTGTAGCATCAATCAAAGAAAGCAGAGGATTCTGCCTCAGGTACAATTTGATATGGATACTTCCCTCTTCTTGACGTGGGATGTTTTTTTCTGACAACTTCCACTGACTCAGAAATTCCTCTCAGGCCTGGGATAGAGGGAATTTGGAGTGCGGGAATCACCCTGCTACGAATTCAGGCAACACAAAGCCCAGCAGAAAGCTGGGATCTCCTGCCACGGTTGGGAGCAACCCACTGCTTCCACCTCCTGCTGAGCATCCATCCTTGGGAAGCCTTTTTGTGAAGCAGTTTGTGAGCCTGGCAGCGGCACCGGGGGGTTTGGAGTGCGGGTGTCAGGGAAAACGGGGGGAATCGGAGGCAGGCGAGGGTCAGATGGCTCCGTGCCACCTGCTGCCACCTGGCCCTGCCGCCAAGCTCGTTTCCATGACAATAGCAGGGAACTTCACTCCAAGCCATCAGAAAGAAACGGGATGGAAAGCTGTCCAACAGAGACGGAGAAGTGACAGCTCAGCCATCGGGATCAGACCCCCACGAGCAGGTTCCCTCTCAGCTCTACCGTTCGTGCCCAGATAAATCCCTGTGTTTTGGGGTCTCCCACTAAAAACAGCAGCAATGCCCTGGTGGAGAAGAACCTGCAGCCCTTTCCCTGCCAGATCCCCACAACAGCTGCTGCCCCCACAGAGCCGTGTGCAGTTTGGAGAGCCAGGAAAGGATGCAAAGGAGCATCCCTGAGTCTGCTCATCCCCGAGCACCCCGGCCGGCCGCCCTCCTGTCATCGCAAGACAAGCAGCTCAGCCGGGAAAAGAAGATTTAACTGTGTTTGCTTCAAAACCCCAAAATGAGTTCCCTCCCATCTGCCGGGAGAGATTGATCTCCTAAATTGGTCGTAAATCGCCTGAAAACTCCCTTGGAGCATTTTGGCCAAGAGAGGGATGAGGCTGGGCATGGTGTGCTCTCCAAGGTTCACATCTGCAAGGACACTGCTGGGAAGCAGGTGAATTAGACAGCTTGGATATCACCATTTTGGTTTGGCAATTAATTTTCTAATTTATTTAATCTGCAGAGAAAGATCTTTCCACCCCAAAATGAGAATCCCAGTTCCCCAAGTCTTTATTCAGCTTCCTCAATAATGCTGACTCGGCATTACGATGAGGAGGAGACCCCTCTGCCATCACTGAGGTCACAGTGATATCGTCACTGATACCCCCAGGACAAACTTTGCACCTACTTAATGTCACTTTCGGGCACTGGACAGTGTCACAAGGGGACAGGAGCCTCTTGCAACAGAGCTGGAAGTAGCGAAATGCAGAAAATTCGGAATAAATAGTGGACATCCAACATCATGTGTGTTTGCAGCCCAGCCAAACCCAGGATATCCAACTGCCAGTACTTCAAAGGTACAAATGTGAGATACAGAGATATAGAGACATATATAATCTTTTTTTTAAACTCTCAGGCTCATTAGTCCAGTTCAAGCTGTGTTGCTCCACTAGAAAGGCTCTGATGATGCCAGTTTTATTCCCTACTGGTACCTTAGTTTTTCCTTTAACTTTTGCAAGTTAAAGTTTTCAAAGAGACCTGCTTAAAAGTCCCTTTCTATAAATCCATATTAACTAATTCCATGCAAACCCATGGAAGGTGCTCTCAGTACTGTTGATCCCAAACCTTCAGCAGGAGTTTAGTCCTTAAAAATCAGATTGGAAAATATTGGGGTTGCTTTTTCAGCCTTTTAACCTAAAACCTACTTTTCGTCTGTGCTTTTGAGTTGTTTCTTGCCTCAGTGGAACAGGAGATTTCTCCACGGCATTCCAAAATCCTACAGGTGTTTGCAAAGGCCGAACAGTCACAGACAATGGGAGAGGAATACAAGTTGTCTGAATTTTGCTGTGGCAATTCCTGCTGAATGCAAACTGCAAAATAATTGGGGACTCGAGATGCTCGTGGCTATTCGGAGTGGCAGGATAAAAGAACAACTCTTTTCCGTGAACAATCACCAAACAAATCACTCCTGAGCAAACGCTCAGGCAAATTAGAAGGAAAACCAGAGAGGCCCAAACAGGGCACTCGTGGTTCACACACTGCAGGAGGCAGGAGCTGCCACATGAACGGGATGGATGCAGCCCAGCCCTGCCAAGCCCAGGAAAGGGGCAGAGGGTTTGGGGAAGGTGGGAGCCAGAGGGTATTGGGGAAGGAGCCACGAGCCGTGTGGGGTGGGTCCTAAACATAAAAAGGACCTGGAGCTGCTGGACAGAGCCCAGAGGAGACAACAAAGCTCTGAGGGCTCCTCTGGAGCCGGGCTGGGAGAGTTGGGGGTGCTCACCTGGAGAAGAGAAGGCTCCAGGGAGAGCTCAGAGCCCCTTCCAGGGCCTAAAGGGGCTCCAGGAGAGCTGGAGAGGGACTGGGGACAAGGGATGGAGGGACAGGACACAGGGAATGGCTTCCCACTGCCAGAGGGCAGGGCTGGATGGATATTGGGAAGGAATTGTTCCCTGTGAGGGTGGGGAGGCCCTGGCACAGGGTGCCCAGAGCAGCTGTGGCTGCCCCTGGATCCCTGGCAGTGCCCAAGGCCAGGCTGGACAGGGCTGGGAGCAGCCTGGGACAGTGGAAGGTGTCCCTGCCCATGGCAGGGGGTGGAAGGGGATGAGCTTTAAGGTCCCTTCCAACCCAAGCCATCCCATGACTCTGATGATTCCCTGGCTCTGATTCTGGCACACTCACACTTTGCAAACACTCCTGGGACATTCCTAAACCACAGCCTGCTCTGCCTCCGCCCCAGCAGGAGATGTTATAAAGCTGCATCAGCACCACAATCTGAATTTCATCTCCCTCAGGACAAACTCAATTCCTGGCACCGCAGGAGGTCCAGAGTATCTGGATTTACACATCTCCAGCTGGGACATTTAGAGTGTGGTGAGATGTGCCTCTAACCTACATAATTCCCTCCTGTCCTGGCAGGTGACACACACCCGAGATGGTGACAGCACCGGCACTGCAAGGGCGGGACGCAGATTTAGGAATCCCAATCCTTCCACTTCCAGCTAAAACTCCCAGATCTGGAAAAGAACCATCCCTATGGATCTCACAGCAGCTCCACATCCTGCACGTGGAGAAGACAGACACCACTGAGCTCCTCTGTCTCAGCTGAGCCAGCTCCTGCCCACCGCCTCCCACCACATCCCCATCCTCACCGGGGTGCAGGATGCAATTCCCAGGGCTTCCCAGTGCTCCCCACCTTATCTCCCACCACCAGGGCCTCTCGGGGCCAGCTGCGAGGGATAAACAGCTGGAGACAGGCACAGGGAGGGAAAGCATCTGTGAGGAAAGTGATGGAAGCTGCCACGTGTCACCGAGCTGCAGCCACCAAGGCTAATTGAGCCTCCAGGCCCTGCTCCTCCCGAGGACGGGAGCGGCTGAGATTAATGAACAGAACCAACCTTTTCCCTTCTCTTATGGTGCTTTTTTCCTAGCAGTGTCTGAGCAGGGCGGCAGAACCCCGATCAATAGGTGGGAAATGTAGGTAATAAGTGGCCTTTAAGAAGCCAGCTGGGACCTGCGTGTCCTGCTCAGCTACAAATCCCCGTCCTGCCCGGCGGGCACAGCTCTGGCACACGGGTCCTTGGCTGATGCAGATCAGGGGACAGAGGGCAGCAACCGGAGCTGCTCTAAGGACTGAGCTGATCCCTCAGTCCCCACACAAGGCAGGGATCCAGGATCTCAGTTTCATTGCGGGGGGCAGCAGGAGGGATGGCTGGAATCAGATCCCCAGAATACGGATATATCCATCTGATATATCCATCGCTTTTGGGAACACGTTCAAGCTCTGCCACACCACATCCACTCTTAGCACCCACCTGTCAGTTTAATTAAATAGAATTAAAGTTTGCAAAGGAGCCACTGGGACAGTTCGGGATTTTGAAGCACCCTTCATCTGCAGAGCAGGAATGGTTGGAGAGGGACTTTGGAAAAGGCCTGGAATAGGTTAAGGGAGAGAAGCTTTTAACTGCCAGAGGGCAGGTGGGAAGGAATTGCTCCCTGTGAGGGTGGGGAGGCCAGAGAAGCTGTGGCTGCCCCTGGATCCCTGGCAGTGTCCAAGGCCAGGCTGGACGGGGCTTGGAGCAGCCTGGGACAGTGGAAAGTGTCCCTGCCCAGGGCAGGGGGTAGGATTGGATGATCTTTAAGATCCTTTCCGATTCAATCCATTCTGTGATGATTCAATGATCACGATGGGAGGGAGGGACAACGCACTCTGATGGGTCAGCCCCGTGAGCAGCACCACGTCCAGCCAGAGCCAGCACCATCCACGCCAGACAACGTAACTGCACGAGCTCCTCAGCCTTGTCCCGAGTGCCCTGAGCTTCCCAGAGCCGTGGCTGTCCAGGTGGGAGGGCAGGGCAGCCCCCAGGAACAGCCACAGCTTGGGCCCCCACCTGAGAGGGCAGAGGGTCGGGGCAGCACGGCTGGGATGGCAGACCCACCTCCTGCGTGGCACAGCGCTCCAGCTGAGCGTGCCAGCAGCCTGGGGCTGCGTGTGGCCTCCAGGGCTGGTTGTTATGCGAGTCAGGCAGCTCTGGTGACAATCAGGCATCGCTGGGAGGCGGCGCAGGTGGCTGCCTGCACCTGGGGCTGCGCTCCGGGAACCCGGGGCTGCTGCGGGAGAGCTGCTCCCTTCGCTGCGTTTTCCTCACTGCCCTCCTGCCTCAGGGCCACAAATCACGCCAGGATCCTGTGTGGCTTCCTCAGACTCCTCTCCACAAAGCTCAGCAGCGTTTCAACAGAGCAGCCCCTCTGAGGAAGCCGCCTGAGACAGGAGCAGCGCTGCCCATGCAGAGGGGATGGACTGATTCATCTCCTGGCCACCAAAAGCATCCCGAATCCTGGCTAACGACCTTTCCCGTCCTGTGGAGGCATTAATCAGCTTGGAGTGCTGATTTCACACGACTTCTGGAGGCAGGCAGGCTCCCTGGCAGGAGCGTGGCCATGGACTCCTCCAGACCTCTTTCTCTCCTCATCAGAGTTACTGTTTTGGGTAATGATGAAGCAGGGGAATTGATTTGAAGCCTAATGAATAATCAGCCACCATCAATAATTGTAATCACTAATCTGGTGCAATTAGAGGCAATTATAGTAAATGCAATTTCCTCCCGAGTTGCTAACGAACTGCAAAAATATGAATTGACTTGAACTGGCTGCCTGTGATTTATGCAGTCGCAAGATCATGGATCCCATTGCACCAACACAGGCTCTTAAAGGGACATGGAAGCTGCTTGGTCCCCTTTTTCCATCCCGCCCTCCCAGCCAAGCCACCAAACTTTGGAGGGAATCCAGAGACAGCGTCGTAAGAGGGATGAAATCCCTTTTTCCCCTTTTTTTCCTCCGCGTGAGACGCGCCACCTCCGATCCCCACCGCGGCTCCTGCCAAGAGAGAACAACCCGTGTGCGAGGAGGTGCCAGGCGCCACGTCCGTGTGCGAGGAGAGATTGCCACCTATTGGCACGTCCACGGGCACGGTGGAGGAGGCAGCAGCAGCTCCAGGCCCACGAGGAGCAGCAGGTTCGTGTCGGTCTGGAGATGAAGTGGCGGTTCCCGGCTGCCTGTCATCCTCCCGACGCCGTCAAAGCGCGGTCTCAAAGCACCCTTTAATTTCAAGTGCCCGGGAGGACGCGCACCAGCCTCAGCTGGAAAAGGTGATAAGCACAAGAGTGGCATCTTAGCAGAGTTTTTGAGATGAAAAGAGAGCTCGCGAGCAGTTTTTTCCTCCCAAACGGCATCAGGAACGGAAAGATCTCGAAGAAAAGCACAAACCACTTCCCAAAACAAAGGAGCTGAATTCAGGGCCAAGGATTGAATTGAAAAGCACCAAAAGGAGCAATTCCAGGGATTTGGGGCAGGTCTCAACTTCTCTATCCATTTGGGAACTCTACAAAACTGGATTTTGTGTAGAAAATACTCAATCTTGACAAAGGCGGCTCTAAAGAAACCTCGTCTAGTGGAAGCTGCCCTTGCCTATGGCAGGGGATTGGGATGGGATGATCCTTGAGGTCTCTCCCAACCCAAACCAGTCTGGAATTCCAGGATAATGTGGAAATTCATTAGATTTCCAGTCTCCAAGCCCATGTGATGCCAAGCCCTGGGGAAACAGCTGTCACCAGGCAGGTGCCCACACCAAGGCACTGCATTTCCACAGTCTGTCCATCCCGAGGCTGCAGAGACACAAACCACTGGATCAGACATGGAAATGAACCTGCCTCCATGAGCAACCCCCACCCCATTCCAGCTATCATTCTCCTCGGAGTCAATACCTTCCACTCCCCCGCCCGTAAATCTTGATATTCACCTCCCCAGAAATCAATAGCTGCCTATTATTGGTCTGTAATTGTTACAAAAATTTAATCAAGGGTCAATAAAGGAAAGGAACAAGTCTATTGCAGCAGCAGAACTTCCAGCACAGAGTATTTCACTGCCCAATTATGCCCCGCTCCTGACTTTTGCTAATATTATTTATTATTCAGGCAACCACAACGCCCAGAAGACTCAATCTCAGCTCCGAACGAGGTTCCTGCACAAGCAGCAAAACTCCCACTGTTGCCCAAACCACCTGCAAGGCAAAGCACCAACGGTATTGTACAGAAAAGGGGACAAACTGCTAGGGAAATGATCACTGCAATAAATCTGTGCCCAAAACTAAGCGCCAAGTGAGCGCTGAGAAATTAAAAGACAAATGAGAGACTCGTTCCCAGAGGAAACACAAGTTGGCGGTAACCGGTGGAAGCTGGGGATATTTTTTCTAGGCGTATTTGGAAATGCAAATTGGATTTCTGTGCAAAATTGCTACTTCTGGGGAGATTATTGGATCAAATTCACCGTAAAGTAAAAAAAAAAAAGAAATATATATATTAGGAGACAAAGGGATTAAAGAATCCTTTGTAATTTCCACCTAAATCAGTTCCAGGGGATTGTTTGCTGTCCAGGCTTCATTTGGCTACGTCTTGCAGTCAAAAAAAAAAAGGTGAGGAGAATAGCAGGGACATTAAAACAAGTTCAAATGTCTTTCAAAATAAGAATAACTAATTCATGACCTGTGCCAGTCCCACTGATAATTTCTGAGAGGTTTGAAGGGGAGAGAAACTTTCCCAGAACTGCCATGTCCCACACTGCCACTTGAAAAAAAAAAAAAATCACATTTCCAGGTTTCCTGTAGGTTTGGAGACACTCTAACCTGGAGATCTCTCCTGCCTCATTCTCCACTTGCTTTTTGGGCTTTAAAAATCAAATTTTAAAGCTTCCCATAAATCCAGCATGTTTATTCCATGTAAAGCACAGGGAAGTGTGTCACAGACCTTCTGCTCACAGGCTGAAAAGCATTTGGTTGCATTTATGAGGAACTTGGGGGACTTTCCTAAGGTAGTCAAGGGTCACTTTTGCTTCTCTTCGTCCCCAAAACTTCTCTTCCATTGATGTCTGCTCACCCTCCACCCTTCAAAAAGCGTGGAACCCAAACAATTCCAAACCACCCCTTCCCATATGCATTTTCCCTCAAAACAGAGCGGAGGCTGCATTTGTGCTCTAAGGTTTTATGCCCAAGCAAGGATCTAAATAAACCCATCACATAAAACCCCCGAGAAAACATAACCATAAAAAACCACCACCAAAACACCACCTTAAACAGATAAAATATAATTACCCAGCAACAAACGGTGCCAGCACTCCACAGAAGCAGGAGGAGCACAGACATCTCCAAACCCACTGAAATTTCCAATTGCAAAACATTTCCCCCCCCTGTGGCGCAGCACAAGCAATAAATATGGAAATCTGTAAAGAAAGGAAGAATGGGGACTCTGCTGTGTCTCACCAACGAAGGACAACGTGGGTTTGTGAGGAAATGAGGAGCTTTATTCATTTGCTGGGCTTTGATGGGCTCCGTATTTGGGGTGTTGCTGGTCCATCACTGGCCTGGAGGATGGACACAGCAGGTGTAGGGATATTTGGAAAGCAGGAGATGCAGCAAAGCATCCTCACCTCCACAAACCCAGCCTGTCCCAAATCTACAGGGTTGGAGCTTCATTCCACTCCCCCAATCAACTGGTCCCAGCCGTGTTTTCCGCCAGTGACTTCCACAACCCAACTAAGCCCTGCTTGAAATGATATTTCCTTGGATCACTCGTGTATTTCTCACTTTGCCATTTCCCCAGGAACTCAGTCATCTCCTCCTGCCAGGCTGCAGATGGCCAAACCCCCCGAAAAAAGCTTTTTTAGAGCTGTTCCTCACTGTACATATCCAATCACAAAGCCTCACCCCCTCCAAAACCAGGATTAAACCTTCAATTTGCTGCAAGTTGGTAAAAATTTGGCTTTATTTCAAATCAGACCCGAAGCTGAAGTTTTCTCCAAATGTTTTGCTGCCGGGCAAGTGGAGCATTTCATTTGCACACAATTTCTGCTTGCTTCAGTTTCCCCCGTTTCCCAATTCTATATTGCGAGATGCAATCAGAGGAGTGAAAATAAAGCAATTAAAGGAATCGCATGGGATTCCCAGACGGCCACTGATACCAATCAGCTTCAAGAGGGTCTTGGCACCCAACCTGCAAAATATTTGATTTTCTGGAGTGGGTTTAGGGTTTTTTTTTCTTTGGTGAGTGGCACTGGAGCTCGGATCCACATTTGCATATAAAGAACGACAAGGATGCTCTAGAGAAGACCCCAAGTGGCAACTGAGCTCCAGCTCTTCGTGATGTTTCTTTCCTGTTGGTGCAACCTGGGTTTATTCCCCAGAGCCTGAGGATCAGGTTTAGTCCTTCCTCAGCCTCTTGCTCTTTCCTTGTTCATCCCTACCTTTATCTCCCCCTCCCAGAGCTGCCGTTTACATCTCCGTGTAAGCAGCCGCCCCGGTAATCACAAAGCAGCTTATTTTTAATTGTGCTGAAACGAAATTGTTATTTAAACTTCAGATCTTGCTTGTCTCCCCCAAGACCCCTTTAATTCCTCCCAGATGTTAATTATACCGAATCACAAAGCTGCAAAAATCTCAGGCTGGCTGAAGGAAGAGCCCCTCCGGCCGGATCCTGACGGGAAATCAATGCCACCGCCGGAGCTGCATCATCAACATCCACGCCAAGCTTTGGGAATGGGAACCATGTCCCTGCCTACAGCACCACCAGGACAACGCTTCCCCAAGGACCACGGTGATTTCGGAGGTCCAATTCCCATATTCAATGCCATTCCCAGTCTAAGTTCCATTAATTTTTAATGAAACTTTGTGGTTTGCCAAATCTCTGGAATTTGGAGCAAAGCCTCCAAACCCGTCAAGGCTGTTGTATCCTGGGTGTCTACACCTTTGCCCTTAATGCTTGACCCACAATTTCTTTCTCCTTGTAGATGATGACGAGGCAGGAGAGGATCTGGAGGCAGCAAGGATTTTATCTGGGAGGATCTGGAAAAATTTTCATATTTATCTGGAACCAAACAGTTTAAATGGAATTTCAGGGTCCTCCCACCAGGACCTATTGGTCTAGTGGAAGGTGTCCCTGCCCGTGGCACGGGGTTGGAACGAGATGATTTTTAAGGTCCCTTCCAACCCAAACTGATCCAGGACTCCACGATTCCATGACATTAGTGGTTCACACAGGATAACACTCCTCTGTTACACCTGGACATGGGAAGCAGGACTTGCACCTCACTTCATCACTTCAGATGTGGTTTAACGTCCCTGCTGCTGCATTACTTTGTTGTTGGGATTGTTTTTTTAATTTAAATACTAGTCATGTTAAGTCGTGGCATTTTGGTGGCTGACTTGATAACCCTTAGGACGTGAAAGGGAATGTGAAAAGTGCAGAGAAAAATCTGTTCCTCCTTCTCCTCCCCACCACAGTTCAGCAGCAGATATAACCCGTAACAAATTGATTTGTTAGGACAAGAGAGACAGCACATGGTATTAAGAAATTATGAATTATTAGGGAGCTTTAAAAGCCAAAAATTTGATACCTATAAACCATTGCTCTGAGCAGTTGCCAAACCCTTTGGAACTCGAAGTGCACACAACTACAGTGCAGGCCCTGCAATCCTGCATCCGGGCTAAAAATACCAGAGAACAGGGCCAAGCTCCATTTTTAAGCCCTTTTCCATGCCAAACCCTCAACAGGGATGCTCCAGCTCTGATTTCCCTCCTGCTCATCACAGCTCTTGACAAATCAAAAGCATTCCCAATTTATTCCTCTCCTTTCCAAGCTCCGCGCTCCTCTCATCTGCTCAGCCTCGCAGAAAGCTCGTTAAACAATTCATTGCAAGCGCCCGGAATATAATGAGCAGTGGGAGGGCTGGGAAGGCTGGTGCCAGCAGGCACACAGGGCTCTGCATTCCCAGGGGCTCTGCACCCCCAGGATGCTCGGGATGGCCCCAAATGTCTGGAAGTGGCCATGTGCTGCTCCAGGGGCTCCGGAGCGGCTCGTGTCCCTGAGCAGGTGAGTTTAGTGATTCCTCTCCCTCCTGCAGGCAGGGAGCAGGTGCCTGGAGAAAATAAGAATTAAAAGAAGGCTGAGGAGGGCCTGAGAGCAGGGTGAGGCCCAGGGGAGCTGGGGCACGGCTGAGAGAGAGCAGCCTGACCTCCACCGAGAGCCTGAGCAAAGTGCAAACAAACGGCTGGCACAGAGCTGCGTGTTCCCAGGATGCTCCGGCATCTCCCTGCTCCCTTCCAGCCCCAATCCCAAATCTCCTTGTCCCCGGGGGAATCACCATCCCCGGAGGTGTCCAAGGAACTACTGGCCGTGGCACTCTGGTGTAGTTGACAAGGTGGGGGGCACAAGTTGGACTTGATCTGGGAGGTCTTTTCCAACCTTAGAAATCCCAGGATTCAGCAGCTCTTTGGCATGGGGGGGTTCTCCCTGGGGAATGTTTTTCATCTCCGGCCCCACCATGGACACACAGCCCCTCCTGGTACCCAGCCAGGCGTCCAGCATGGCCTCTCCATCCTTCCTGGGAGATGTGAACCCACCCCGTTCACACAACATTAACCCCAGCGCCGCAATCCCCGGGCGAACCGGGCCTTTAGCCTAATATGTATTTAAAAATTGAACGTATGTATCTATTTCCAAACATCCGCCGCGCAGACACACGGCTAATCCACTTCCAGACATTTTACCAATTATGCCAGGGTCTTCTGCACAGCCCATTACCCCGTAGATGTTACTAAGTGCTGCATAAACAATCCTCTGCTGCGTGGCTGACACTTAAGCGGACAAGTGGAAGCCAATTGCAGCAGGACAGCAAATGGAGCCGGAACAGGCACAGCAGCAGCTCCCCCGCCGTGAAAGCCATAATCATCAGCACATCTGGGCTGCCTTCCCACACAGGAACCGGCTGGAAGAGCCACCTCCGCAGAAAACTTCCCCCCTTCCTGCTGGGGATGTGCTGCCTGGTGGGGTCAAGAGAAATTTGGGGTTTGCAGGAGGTTGGAGACTCTGTGGAGCTCATCCGTGTGATGCCAGGGATCCGGTGGGAGAGAGGGCTCCAAGCAATCCTCTGCTTCCTTGGCTGTCCATGTGGGAAGCACTTCCCATACATCCCTAGGCACCCTGGGCTGGAGAGGATCAGAGCTACAGCAAGGTCAGGAGGCAAGAGGAAAGCCTGGCAAAGGAATGGTGTCCATTTTGCCCCTTCCCTACCAAACTCACGGTCCTGCTCCTCACAGCAGCCCCAGGATGCCGGAGGAGGCAGAGGGTGGTGGGACCATGTCCCTCTCTCCACCTAGCTGTGGGTTTGCCCCCGTGGGGAGGGTGAGGGCTATGTTCAAGGACAGCCTGTCACCCTCTGTCACCCTCTGTCACCCTCTGCCACCCTCTGTCACCCCCCAGCCCAGCAGGGCCAGCACGCCCAGGCCCCGGCTCAGGGACTGGCACAGCCGAGCTGATAACCCCAACCCTCACTGCTGCTCGGTGCAGGGAATCCCCCCAGCCCCACTCTCGGCCTCCTCTCCAGGCAGCAATTCCCTCTTTAAACTGGAACCAGTCCATCCCAACTCTCTGGAAGCTGGGCAGCGCCCTGAACTTCCTGGAGAGCTCACAGAGCACCTGTCCATCCCCACGCCGCCAGCTCTAAATGTCACCACGTGCTTTTCCCCTTTTCCCTCCTCCCCATTGTTTTTAAAAGCAGCCAGACTGTTAATTAAAAAGGCAGAAATCAATTGCCCTCATCTCCCCATCAGAAGCTCCTCTGCATGCCGGGATTAAAGCTGCCTTCTACTTTAAGTCAATTAGAGATAAGGGGAAGCTGACATTTCTACAACCCGCCTTATCAAACTGCTTGAAAACTGCTCAGATTAAAATGTAAAAAGATTATTTCCTCAGCTCTCTCTGCCTCTCTTGCTTTTCTTTTTTAATAATTATTCATAAGAAACCCGACAAACGGGTGCTGATAGTCCGAGATAGCCCTGCTCCTCCATAGGGCTGTTCTCAGGATCATCCAGGAGCATCCCGTGGGACACTGAGACCCCCCAGCACCCCCAAAACAGGGGGAAGGAGGCAGAGAGCCCTCACGACTGCAAAACTCAGTCCCTGTGAGCCACATCCTGACTTCCCCTCCTAGAGCCACAGGGAAAGGGTCAAAGCCCTGCTCTGGATCCGATCCTAATGAGGCTCTGCTGTCCCTAATTAGCTGGAGGCAGGAGGAAGCTGGGATGCGAGGCGGGATGCAGGCCAGGGACCACAACTGAACCCAGGACAGGGCTGGAATGATAAACACAGGGTTGGAATGATAAACAGGACAGGGGCAGGGACGCTGCTGGCAAGGCACAGGCTTTGTCAGCAGTGCCTGGGAGCTGCAGGCACACGGTGAGAATGCCCACGGTGAGGAGGTGAGAATGCCCAGGGTGAGAATGTCCATGGTGAGAAGGTGAGAATGTCCACGGGGAGGATGCCCAGGGTGAGAAACCCCACGGTGAGAAGGTGAGAATGCCCACGGTGAGAAACCNGAATGCCCAGGGTGAGAACCCCCACGGTGAGAAGGTGAGAATGCCCACGGTGAGAAACCCCACGGTGAGAAACCCTACGGTGAGAATGCCCACAAGAATGCCCACGGTGAGAATGTCCATGGTGAGAAACCCCAGGGTGAGAATGCCCACAAGAATGCCCACGGTGAGAATGTCCATGGTGAGAAACCCCAGGGTGAGAATGCCCACAAGAATGCCCACGGTGAGAATGTCCATGGTGAGAAACCCCAGGGTGAGAATGCCCACAAGAATGTCCAGGGTGAGAATGCCCACGGGGAGAAGCTGAGAATGCCCACAGTGAGAATGCCCAGGGTGAGAAT
>VZRO01000219.1:53916-68788 GCA_013397915.1 Daphoenositta chrysoptera
CCATGGCAGGGGGTGGAATGGGATGAGCTTTAAGGTCCCTTCCAACCCAAACCATCCCGTGATTCTACGATATTCCAGCCTATGGAAATTATATCCACTGGTGACACTGTGCAAAAGCTCCAGCGCAAAAGATCTTAGCAGATATTCTGATTTCACTGCAGCTGGTGGTGGAAAAGCCTTTCACCACAAACCCAATGCCTAGTGCTTCCCAGTCCTCACGGAGGGGAAACAGAGGAGCCTCTCCATGAAATTCAACAGGCAGCTCCTTGCAGAGGTAGGAGATGAGGCCCCTCTTTCCACAAGGCCTGATTAACCTCTGACACCGGGTATCATTAAATAGAAGAGCTTAAAAGGGAACCAAAAGGCTCAAGGACTTATATGAGCAATGAGAACCTGCACAGCTCCACGGCAGAACAGAGCAAGCCCCTTGTGCTTTCAGAGAAAGAAATTTCTCCAAGTGGGATGTGTTGGCAGTGCTGGGCTAATGGTCGGACTCAGTGATCTAAGAGGTCTTTTCCGACCTCAGTGATTCTGTGATTCTGCGATTGTAACTCTGCAGCCACATTCTGAGAAACTTCTTGGACCTTCCCCAGACTCCCATTTTAAAGAAAGAGGACAGGGGATGAGCTGGCCCACTGATCCTGCAAGTCCCACGCTTGTCCAAAAGCTGGGAGTACTGAAAAATAAATGACAAAACCCTCATGTTCCCATGACAGGGTCGCTGGAAGCGTGGCACTGACTTGTCCCTTTTAATGAGTGTTAATGCTCTCCTTTCATTTCTGCGGCCATGGGATGCCAACACATTTATCTGTTTTATGCGTCTCCGTTCAATTTCAAGAGACATTTCTTTGGACATCGAACATTGTAATTTGCACTGGCTCCCCATTGCGAACGGCTGAAGTTGGAAAAATCACCGAGTGAGTGATCAAACACATTATAAAAATAGTCAGGCAAATGCACCACTATCTTCTTCTCAAGAGCCATTTATAGGGGCCAATCCTAAAGCCATTGAAGTCAATGGAAAGACTCCTGCAGAATTCAATGGGGTTTTGATCGAGTCCTTATTGTGCTATCCATAAGAAATAGGTCAGATATTTATATATAGTCTTGAAATGTTGCGTGCCACCACGCTGGCAGCTCGCCTTTTGAGGCACAGCGTCGCTTCTTGCCGTACCCGCTGCAAACCCGAGGACTTTGCAAGTCCAGCTGCCAAACCTTTCCCACTTTGGCACCGCTGCCGTGTTGGCTTCCACCCTCAGCTGTCCCTTCTCCAGCATGAAACCCCCACCAGCACGTTCCTCCTCCTCTGGGAACGGTTTCACGTCCAGCCTGTGCTCCCTTTGCTCACGGGTAACGCAAACCTGAGGTGGAAAATTGCTCATGTAGGGAATAACAGAGGGTGTGGAGCTGAGCAAGAGCTCGCGCCGTTTAACAAGAGGCCGTTTTTAAACCAACCCACCTAAACGGGGGCAAATACTTGTGAGCACAAACTATTTCAGCTTGAAAAGGGCTAATCTTAAATACGTTCCAGATCAAGTTGAAGCAAATTGGAGCCCTTCATCCTCACATGTTTTCCAGCTTAAATACATCGGGTTAAAGTCATATAAAACCGTAAAAGGAGACGAGTCTTGTGCTGTTGGCACAACCTTCATCACACACACCTTGAGAGCACAACTGCAAATTAACCACCTAATTCTGCATTCAGGGTGTGCTGTTTTGTGATGAGCTGGGAAGGGGCTTGAAGCGGGTTCAGGGAATATTATTTCAACTGAACACAAAGGCTTCCAGTGAATTAATTGTTATTTGCTACCAAAGTGACTTCCTTCAGTCCCAGTTTTAGTTTAGACGAGGCTTTAGAATCAATATTTTCTGGGGAAACAAACCTCACCTTTCTTCATCTGACGCACCCACCGGTTTTTGAGCACTGTGAGATGAATAAAAGCAAACCTCAGCCCTTCAAACCATTATTCATAAGCTTAAATTTATACAAGTGAATCATCCCACTGAAAGCGGTAATACCTCTCATGTACTCCGAGTGAAATACATGGCTGTTTACCAATTAGTCGGACTGCAGTAGGTTTAGTCGCTGTAGTTCCACGTTAATTATTTATAACACTTTGCAGTACCACCAGTAAATGTACAGTAGCATCTTCTTTAAAAATAATGAGACCTTAGTCCTGTGCAAAGTCCCTGCAGCAGCTGTTATTAAAACTTCAGTGAAGCGAGAGAAGAAATGGATGTTTTTGCATCTGCAGCGAGAGCAGCAAACTTCTGCCGCCTTGGATTTAGCCTTTGCCTGGTTTGGTCCTTTCAGGAAAAATCAATGGGGAAAAATAGCAACATCTAGGTTTTCACTGGCCCTTCTATTACAAAAAAAAACTAAAACAAAGGACACTTTGGGAATGTGTCACTTTAATGACTTGTCATTTTAAGCACCCAAGGACCAGGAAATGGGCTGGCGGCTCTGAGGTGCCCTAATGGAGCTTAAGGTAGGTGTTCTTGTAGGATCAATTTGACTGCGGATAAGCCTTACTTCTTGGCATGGATTTGATGAATGCTGGGCATGGCTTAAAGATGAGATAATCTGCTCAATTTATTCTTATTATTTATTTGCTCTCCTTGTGACAAAATGAATTATGATTCTGCACGGAGCCAGAAGCGGGGATAAAGTTACCATTGGGGAAGAATATGTCACTGTAATGGGATCTTTGCTTTTTTCCTTCCCCTGAATGAAATCAGCACACTGAAAAAACGCTTCACACATAACCTAAAGGAATCATTTCCAGACAGCAGAGGGGTAAACTGAGCCTTTTTGCTTCACTGTACAAACACAATTACTACAACAGCAGCTTAATACAATTGTTTATACAGATGCCTCGTGTTTTCAACAGCCAGAAAAATCCTTGTCTTTCCAGGAAGCGAAGCAGGGCTCGACAATGCCGTGGAGGTGTGCCTGGGGAGAACAGGGGTGGATAATGGGGTTGTGATTTGGGGGATCTTGGGGATGTCCACTTGCCCCAGACCCTACTCCTACATCCCAGGTTGGCCTCCCGAGATGTAACAGTTGAAATCACAGAATCATGGAATCATTTAGGTTGGAAAATCCCTCTAAGACCACTGAGTCCAACCATTAACCCAGCACTGCCAAGGCTGCCACTAAACCATGTCCCCAAGTGCCACATCTACGTGACTTTTCAATCCCTCCTGGGATGGGGATTCCACCACTGCCCTGGGCAGCCTGTGCCAGGGCTGGACAACCCTTTCCGTGAAGAAATTTTCCCAGTGTTCAACCTAAACCTCTCTTGGCACAACTTGGGGTCATTCCCTCTCCTCCTGTCCCTGTTCCCGGGGGAGCAGAGCCCAACCCCGCCTTGCTGCACCCTCCTGTCAGGGAGTTGTGCAGAACCAGAAGGTCCCCCCTGGGTCTCCTTTTCTCCAGGCTGAGCTCCTCAAGCTCCCCCAGCCACTTCTGGTGCTCCAGACCCTTTCCCAGCTTTGTTGCCCTTCTTAGGACCCATCATGGGACAACCTGCACGGACAAACACCTCCACCCTCAGCAGATGGTACCCAAACCCCCTGGGCATGAAGCAGCTTGGTACTGAACCAGCAGCCAGAACAGATGGTTTGTGTGGGGGGTAGAACCATCAAACACCCAGAGCTGGAAGGAATCCACGAGGATCATCAAGTCCAGCTCCTGGGTGGACCCACATTTCGCTGTCTCCTTGCCACCATGAGATGCTTGGCTTCGGCTTGGCTGCCTCCACTCCCCACCCTCATCAGCAGATGAGCATTTCCCCACCATGCAACTGACTGCCAGTGGATAAACCCAGCAGAGGCAGCAGTCTGATGTTCTACATCCCACAGCCCATTAATTTACTATCAAAGAGGTGTTACAAGGATAACAGCATTAATGATCGAGCCCTTGGATGTCTGATTGTTGGGCAGCCGAGGGTGCGTCAAAGAACGCGGCAGACAAGAGCTGAAATTTGCTCCCTACACACAGCGCCGGGTATTAACCCTTCATCAAGGCTTGGTGTTTATTTTCCCTCGCATAAAGGAAGGGCACGAGCCCTTTGAAGAGCTGAGCTGCAAGAAGAACACACAAGGTTAAAGCCCTGAAAAGTCTTGATCAAGGAGCCGACTGGATTACAGCCAAAGCTGCGGCAAATTTCTCTCTTTCTTCCCAGACAGGGATCTAAACACAAAAGAAATAGGTTTTTGGGGGGAATTCCGTCTAATTCCATCAAATCCTTTTTGTCATTTCCTCACCATCCTTTAAACATCTGACAAGGCCAATCGACCGCGCCAGGCACGGAGGGAATCGCAGCACCGGGGCTATAACTCTAAGTTCATTAAGCGTGAATTATTATTTGAGCCAGCCTCAATTTTCGCCAGCAGAATTAGACATTCCTAAAATAATGTCCCTGACACATGCAGAAAATGGGCTTTACGGCTCTCACCTTGAACTCCACCAGAACTCCCACCTCATCTGTTACCCTTCCACGGGCAGGAGACGGAGCGCGGCGCTGCGGCTTCACCTTTAATTATGCCAGGTATTTAAGGGCTAATGTTCATAGAAGAGGAGTATACGAGGCAATAAATGGCTTTTGCAGGTGATTAAATGCCCAAGCAGAACAGAGGCACTTGATAAGCGCAAAGGCCGTTTGCTCGATTATGTTCCCAGCGCTGTGAACTTTATTCCTGCTTCCCGATGAGGAAGGGGAATATTCAACAAGAGAAAGAAAAACATCAATGGACTGAGTTTTACATATTAAATATATATATATTACACATACATAATGCATGTATTTTTTTTCTTCACTGTACACTGAGGTTTGCTCTGCCCAAGTGCAACAACTTCAGAAGTTTAAATGACAGGTGAAATGTCCCAAATCACCCGGATCAAGGAGCATTTCATCCCAGATCCTTACTGCAAGGGACATAAGTCACCCCTCCCTACAGTTCCTTTCCATGGAGTGAACCCGTGGAGCAAGGAGAATTTAAAGAGGGTTTGCAAGGGAGGGTGATGCTGTTGGTTCCCCCAAGGGCCAGCGGGCAGCGTGTGAGGTGCCAAAGTCTCGGGGAAGCCCTGGGGACAACAGATGGGGCCTAAACCACAAGAGAACCACGTCTGGACAAGTCCTTGGCACCAAAACATGTCCCAGTGGGTCTGGCTGAGCCTCTGCTGACCTCGTACCATGGTTGTGGGGAGAAAAAAGTCACCATAAGTCAAAAATTTGATTCTTATTAAGTACTTAAATTCAATTTGGGGCTCTTTATATAATGTCACATTGAAAAAGTCTTTATTTTAATGTTTATTTTCATGGTAATGGTGAGAAGTCTCCAGAAACATCTTTGCATCAGCAATTCCTTGCAGTTGCAGCTGCAGCCCAGAAGCTGCAAAAGCAGCTCTAAATCCCACTCTGGCCATATGTCCAGCAGCACAAAAAAATCTATAACTCTATTTTGCATCAGGTCACTTCCACCGGCGTGACTAAGGACATCAGCCCCATTTATTAGGAAATATCCACTCTTTCCTGCCAGCACCCAACCGAGAGCTTTTCCTTGCCATAAAATCACACACAGAACCCTCCTCAACACTTTAATTTCCTCACATCTCTGCTGAGCCCAGAAAGTTGCCCATCTTTTGCCAGTGGCACATTTTGGAGCATTTTTTCCCTCTGCAATCCCCGGGAACGTGTGAAATCCCACCACTCCGTGAACACGTGGCTACAGCATCGCCCATCCCAGTATTTGGAACAGATTCTCCACGTACAGCAGGTTTGGTTGTTTTTCCTTCCCCTCAGTTAATACTGATCGTTATCTCTCCGGGAGGACACTGCCATTGCCACACACAAGGCCACAATCTAATTTATCCCGTTCCTTTTCATAACTCCCAACGCTCCACTCTTAGGGCAACTTTATATTTCTCTTGCAGTCAAAGGCCACAGCCCTGGTCACCCCATGTTTCAGACCATTAAGAAATAAGTTAAACAACATTAGACCCCAGAGGAAATTTGAAGCCCACGACTGCTAAGCTTTCGCTGCAATGAAAATTGATCTATTTGTCTTATTTTCCATTTGCCGTCAAGCAGAGAGTTTGCAGCTCCTAACAAGGCTTGGCCATGCACAACTTTCATATCCATCATATCCTTGGTACAGGGGACAAAGCTTCAGACTCTCCCAAGTTCAATTATTATTTAAAAAATCAATTAAAAAATCTTTAATATGAGGTTATTGAATGAAAAATCATGCTAAGGTTCAGCAAGAGCAGAGGAAGGTCTAGAGCAAATGGACTCAAGTTATACCAAGGGAGGTTTAGGCTGGATGTTGGGGAAAATTTCTACACTGTAAGGATTGGCACAGGTTGTACAGGACAGAGGTGGATTTGCCATCCCTGGAGGGATTTAAAAGCCATGTAGATGTGGCACTTGGGGACTTGGATAATGGTAACCTTGGCAGTGCTGGGTTGCTTGGACTCAATGACCTCAGAGGGCTTTTCCAACCTAAACCATTCTATGATTTGTTTTCCCCCTCCTCCTCGTTTGTCTTCCTCCCATGAAATCCTTTCGACAAATAAAACCCAAAGATCATCACTACAAGCTCATTTTTCTTCTGAATGGGAAAGGAGCATCCTATTCTGGTAGAGACAGGAATAAAACACTCCTCTGCAAGCCAAATATTCATCTTTCTTCTGCCTTGCCTGCACTCACTGCTGAGCTCTTTGTTGTCAGTGCTTGTTTCCTACCTGCAGAAATGGATGTTTCCATTGAAATCCCATTGGTTTGGGATATGTTGCCAGCAGTGCCCAGAGCCAGATGCCTCAGGAGGTGGAAAACCCCTTCCAGGGCCTGTCCTGGTTTGCAATACTGCACTGGGAGATGCATTTTTTCCTCTCTGAAGTCCAAATACTTCATCTCCTGACTGCTTGTTGAGCAAATGGATTTAGTCACAGACAATTTTGGGAGTAAAACAGGGAAAAAACCTCACCTCCTTCTCCTGCTTCTCACCTCAGTGTGCAGTACACCCCGACAAGTTTGGGCAGGGCATGGAGATATCCTGGGGTTAAAGCACACGGAGAGAGTAGGACCTACCAAAATTCAGCCACACACCAATGAAGGTTTGCAACACAGAGCCACAATTCCAAATGATTTCCCACAAAGTCTCACTCCAAAGACTAAAAACCAGGGTGACAAGATCGGATTAATTTGTCCAAGGGACATATCTCCACTGGCTTTTCTGGGAGGAAGGGAGCAGGGGAGATGCAGCCTGGGCAGTGGCTTTGACAGACGTGACACTCAGTGCTCTGGTCCAGTTGAAAAGGTGGTGATCCATCAAAGATTGGACTCCATGATATTGGAGGTCCTTCCCAATCTTATTGGTTCCATGATTCTGTGATTTGGAGAGTGCCTTGGTCCAGGAGAGGACATCCCACCCGTTCCCATCAAAACCTGTGAGATGTCACACTGATTCGACCCCAGTTCCAGGACTTTGGGAGCACAGAGCGCTGCAGCCACCGCTCCTGGCAGAGAAAAGCTTGGGATTTTCAGAATCTGGAAGAACTTGGAGCAGCCTGAGCTAAAACACCACCTGCTAAGTTCAAGGGTTGCGGTACCCAGCAGCTGTCTCACCACCTCTCCTTGCCCAGATGTGCTCAGGGAGGATGGAACAGCAGGGGAAGCAAATCCTGAAGTGCAGCAGATGGTCCCAATTTTGCATTAACTCTCTGCTGTAAGCGGTGGCAGCTCAGGAGCCCTTTTCCATGGTGTTCCCATGTCCTGCCTGCAGAAGAACCTGTGATGTCCCTACCAGGGACACCCCCTTCTTCCACCTCCTCCTGCAGCTGAGACTCTGAAAAAGCCACTTTGCTGCTATTTTATTTTCCCCAAACATATCAGTCTAAGAGAAGATATTTTCTCCCGTCACAGATTTTCCCTCAATAAAATGTGACATTTTCCTGCCTTCACCCATTTATTGCACAACATGATCTCATTCTCTGGTGCCGATTTACATGCAGAACTTTTCAAATTTGTTTTATTTTTTAATTGGAGAAGGAACTCTGCTGCTTTGGTTGCATCCTGACAATTTAAAACCCTGGAGCGAGCTGTTTACAGACTGCCAAATTTCTGTTTAGCGCTCTCCACATCTCTCGTCAAACCTCAGTCTTCCTTTATAACCTTGGGAAAATCACAGGGGGATTATTCTAGGAGTTTTTATTAACTTGGACCACGCGTTTCCCCTTGGCTCAGCTGCCTGTAAAATGGGAATAAGGAGAGCTGCTCTATTACCTGTGGGGCAGCTCTGTCTCTCACAATCAACCTGTGCAGCGCTTGGCGTGAGGATTCCTGACGTCAGGGTGGGACTTTTGGGCAGCTGTAGGAATGTGATGACAAATAAGATTTGCGAGAGAGGTAGATGAGATCTTGTTAGCTCTCGGGCAGAGGTGATAATAGATAAGATAAAACCGACATGCCCGCGCTGCTGTAAAACAAGAAGGGTCGGGCCACTCTCCTGTACCAATTTGCAGCGGAGTACAACAAAACCCCGGAGAACGTCCCAGGGAAATAGGTGCTACTCCGAGCACAGCGTGGGGAGCTGCTTATTTACTGATGGCAAAAAGTGTGGAAGCAGCTGCAAGGAGCCATCAACCTGTGATTGCCCTGGAAAATAATCCCGTCTCCCTGCCTCTCCGCGATCAAGGCTGGAGGAAAATCAATCCGGAGCTGAGATTGGATACAGTGATACAATATTTATGGCTTTGGCACTCGAGCCAGGCGCTGCCTGCTGAGGAGGGGATGAAGTGCAGTTGCTGGTGTGTCCCACGGGTGCCAGAGGGATGTTCAAACGGAGCGGGATCTGCCTGCATCCATGGATCCTGCCCTCTCCGCCAGCCCTGCGCTATCTACGGGATTTAGAGCAGGGCCACAAATACATCACTGTCCTGCAATTCCATCAACATTTCCATGTGCGTGAGCACAAGGCAGGGTCAGGGTCCCAAAGACATGATACCCCTGCTCTTCAGGGAGTTTCCCTGACCAGGGCAGGTGTTCCATGCAGCGACCACTGCCAATAAACCCCTGTCCGGCCACTCCATGGACTTGATGGTCCCACTGGCCTGGGCCCCAGCCCTGGAGCTGGCTGGGAAAGGCAGCTGGGAACTGGATGTGACCTTGGCGCTGGAGCCTTCCAGCCACTGTCACAGAGGAGACACAGGCAGGGGGTAGCAATGGAGGGGAGGAACAAACGGATCCTGCCGGAAACTTCCGGAACCTTCCCAGGTTTGTTAGGGCTTGGCAAATCCTTTAAAACAATGGGAAGACCCCTGAGCAGCCAGCTCCTTTTGCTTTGCCTGCTGAGAGCATCGAAGAGATGCTCATCCTGGCAGACACATGCAGGGGGGCATGGAGGGAACAAGGAGGGCATGGAGGGAAAAAGGAGGGCATGGATGGAACAAGGAGGGCATGGAGGGAAAAAGGAGGACATGGAGGGAACAAGGAGAACATGGAAGGAGCAAGGAGGACGTGGAGGGAATAAGGAGAACATAAAAGGAGCAAGGAGGACATGGAGGGAGCAAGGAGGACATGGAGGGAGCAAGGAGGACATGGAAGGAGCAAGGAGAACATGGAGGGAATAAGGGGAACATAGAAGGAGCAAGGAGGGCATGGAGGGAATAAGGAGAACATAGAAGGAGCAAGGAGGACATGGAAGGAGCAAGGAGGACATGGAGGGAGCAAGGAGGGCATGGAGGGAGCAAGGAGGACATGGAAGGAGCAAGGAGGGCATGGAAGGAGCAAGGAGGACATGGAAGGAGCAAGGAGGACATGGAGGGAGCAAGGAGAGCATGGAGGGAGCAAGGAGAGCATGGAGGGAGTAAGGAGGACATGGAAGGAGCAAGGAGGGCATGGATGGAACAGGGAAGACACAGAAGAAACAAAGAGGACATGGAGGGAGCAAAGAGGGCATGGAACAACGAAGGTAAGTACAAAATTCCAGACACCAACCCTAAAAGCCTACTAGAAATAGCCAAACCACCCCATCAGCCCGAACACCAGCCCAGCAATACCGCCCAGTCAAGCCATGAGCAAGTCCAAGAGCATGGAAAACAGCAATGGGGCATCCGGCCAATCCTTCCCAAACATCATCAGCAAAGACACCATTCCCCCTCCCGAGTCACCAGCCCCCTCCATCTCCAGAATTTATAGGGCCGTCCCGGTGACACACCGTCTCCGTAACTGCAGAATGGCAGTTGTAAAAAATCCCATTTGCCAGCGTATTAGAATCCTATTAGCGCTCCCGGCGGAGAAATAACACCGGCCCTCCTGGCGGGATTAAAGGGACTAGGACTCAGCCTCCACAGTTTTATAGCCCTCTCCCCCATTTGCTGATCAAACTGACAGATATAAAGCTGCAGGCGAGAAGTGTCCTTGGCCCATAAGCCCCACGACGAGAAAATGCCTTTGAAGAAACATGAGTGCCAGTAAGGAGACTCCAGTGCTGCCAGGAAAGGGAAAGGGGCCATTCCTTCTTCCTCAACAGCATCCTCTCCATCAGCCCTAATTCTGGGGTAGAAAATGCACAGGGACAGGGTAGGAAGGACAAAAGGGCAGTGCCTCCCAGACACAGCCCCGTGCGAGGCAGGGTCCTGTAGATATGGCCCAGGGAACCCTGACTTGTTTCTCAGCTGTTTAAAGGATCTGTTTTAAAAAAACGCAGGGATTTGTATAATTACTGGGAGGATCACTCATAAATATCTACTGATTGTCTGGGAACTCTGCAGGGGAAAATGGCTATTTCATAAAATCAAGTCCCATCCCAGAATTGTTCAAGGCCAGGCTGGACGGAGCTTGGAGCAACCTATTCTAGTGGAAGGTGTCCCTGCCCATGGCAGGGGGTGGAGCAAAATTATCTTTAAGGTCTCTTCCAACCCAAATCATCTTTTGATCCTCCCTTATGCCCCAAACCAGCTGTAGATACATTTCACATGCAACACGCTCCTCCTACACATCTCCATGCAAAATATTCTCCTCTTCTGCAATATGATTTTCCTGCTTTTTGTGGCCTTGGGCACAAGGATGCCCAGCCAGAGCAGGGCTGAAAATTCCCTCCAAAGACACACAAAGCACACAGATGCTCCCAGGGCACGTGTGCTGCCTTTTGGGATCTTCAGGGAATTGCCTGCCCACTGGGAGCCCCAAGCAGAGGAGACAGCGTGGGGCTGGACTGGGAAGCCCTGGCAGCATTCCCAACTCTCCGGGTTCACCAGTGCAGCGTCCTGGGGAGAATAAATAAATAATTGCAGACTGCTTGCTCAGCACTGCTGTAAATAGTTCATGAGTTCCAGGAGATTTATTTCCTTCTTCTCGCCTTAACGAGCCCACAGCCGCCGTGGAGGGATGGGAAGGTTCACAGTCTACAGCCACGGAGCAGAGTTCTCCGGGGCTAACAGGGACCCCGTTATGCTCGGCACTGGGGAGTGGGATTTTTGGGAACAGCACACCCAGACCCACCGGCAGTGGCTCATCCAGCAGCTCGTGCTTGTGCCCATTCCCAAGCCCAGGATTTATAGGTCCACATGCCAATGAGCAGACGCTTTTTCCAGCCCTGGAGGATTTGTTACGAGGTCCTTGGCGGTGATCCCAAGTGCTGCCTGCCTTCCCCTTGAGATGGCTCTATCCACCAGCCATTAGGAAGACACTTCCCGGGAGATTTACAGTGTGGGCTCAGGCAAACCCAGGAGACCCAGCTGGGCTCCCAGGGCAACTGTCTGTCCCCAAGGGATCTGCGATGCCAAGAGGACACGGGAAGTATTAAGAGCTAATGAAGAGGTGTAAGTGTGACAGCCACCCCAGGGACAAACACAGCTGAGGACTGCACAAGGAGGCCACTATTCATCCAAGCTTTCATTTTGAGGTCCCTGCTTTATTTCCAAAGCAAACTTGGCCAGACGGAGCTGTTCCAGGAGAATTTCTCCCATGTCACCTCTCCCTTGGAGCCATCTAACAAAAGGACCAGCAAAGCGTGTGAGCTCCAGCGGGCACCCACCCCTCCTCACAGCAGAGCCGGTGCTGTAAAGGCTTTATCAATCCCCGGAGCCATCCAGCCTCCCCTGCTAGGTCTCTTTATTATGTGCCTTGACATTTCCAAGGGTTATATTTCCGCCTGTGAGAACCATCAGTCCAGCAGCACACAGTAATATATGGAGTAATAGAGTCTCAGCACAGCAGGTTTAATCTCATATTGCTGAAGCCCCTGGTGTCCTAGCTGAAGTAAGTTTGTCATTAGGAATTCCTTTCTCCCGACCTTGTTTTGTTTGGGGTTATTATTTTACCCCTAAAGAGAAGAGAAACACTCAAGATTGATTTATGACTTTCCCATTTCTCCCTGTGCAAGGCAAACTGGCAAGCTCCAGGCAGGAGGAGAGGAGAGGGAGAGAGCCCAGCGCTTGCTCCCCCCTCCAGCCAGCACAGCCACAGCGTGCCACAGCCACCACCAGCTGGGTGACACCTCGGGGACCCTCCTGAGCCCTGAGCAGGGTCAGAGCCCTGCGCAGCGATGACTCCACAGCCTCACCCCAGCAGATTTACTTCCAGCAGAGCTCGGAGCCACGGAAGATTAATGATCAGCCCTGGTGCATCCACTAATTCAATGAAAGGGGTAAGGCAGGGGAAGGGAATATAATCGGGATATTTTCTTCAATGCCAGCTTGGATTTGGAGGGAGAAAGCAGCAAACAGGACAGCAGAGACAAAATTCAGAATTCCTCTGTGCCTTTTTAGGGCTATCCAAGGGAAAGGGGTGGAGCTCTAAAAGCTGAAAGCATTTGGAGCAAATCAAAGATGTGCTGGAGGAAATAACTTGCCTGGATAGGAGAGGGGCCCAGCACTCCCATGCCCAATGGTCAGGTTCCCTCACTCTTTGGAGCCCCAAATTTACCTCCCCATCCAAAGGCAACACTTGGGAGAAGGTGCCAGTATGAAACCAGTTCATTTTCTCTGGGTATCCCAAGCATCTGGGAAAGATCATGGAACAGAATCATGGAATAGCTGGAGTGGGAAGGGACCTTCTGAACGTAATCTAGTCCTGCCTGTGCATCCCAGCACCTCGCCAGGGTTGCGACAGCCGTGGGAGCATTTCCACAGGAGCCCAGAACAAGGCTAGAACACGTGTCTCCAGATCCTCAGTGTGCTGCGCCCCGACGGCCGCGAGGATTTTCAGGCTGTTACACAAAAACCAGGATTAAATCAAGCCCAGTAACGGGGCTGGCAGCCTTCTGGAGCCATCTAAGGCCAGGAGGGCCCAGGGGACAGAGCAGCTTTGTGCTCTGCTGCCGCGTGGCTCCAAAAAGGAGGGGATGAGGTGGAGGGAGCTGGGACACGGATGCACGTGGCAGCGCCAGACACCAGCCTGACAGCCCCACACAGAGGCTGCCCCACTACATCCAGCTCCAGCTGGAAAGCAGAAACACCACCACAGCCTCCAGTTCCTCAGAGCCCTTCCCAGTCTCCTGGGTTAGATGAGTAAGACTGAAAGGCTTTATCTCAGACCCCCAAAGCACAGGAAAATCGGGGAACGCGCCAAACACGCCATTCCCAAACAGAAGCAGCAGCTGAATGAAAGGACCTGGGAAGCCTGTCCACACTCGGGGCCATGGGAACAGCTTTTGCTCTGTTGCAGGAGCTTTACTCCTTGCTGCATCTGACTGCTGCTTTTCCCTGGAGCACGGTCATCCTGAGATCACAGCTTCATGGAGGAATGAGATAAAAAGGTGCCAGGAATGACGCCAAAACCCTTTAATCCATCCAAGGCTAGCTGACATCTCCCAGCTGAAATCTCTGGCTCCATCAGAGCAGGAGATGCTCTGGCAGGTACCACAAAGCAAATCTGAGGACATGGACACAATGAGAGGCTTCACTCTGATGTCCAGGCCATGGCAAGGAGCTCAGCTGGCCTCTGAAATCTATAGATTTCCATTTGGGACACTGATTGTGGAAATTTAGGGGTGCTTTGGGGGTCATCCAGGTGCACCTAAGCAAGTAGGAGCCACCTGGACTTGCAGAAGTCCTTTGGGGCAACAAATGCTGCTGGAAAAACCTAGTGGGAGTTTTGGGGCAAACCCACTGCAGCTCTGCACCGGCTTTTCAAGCCTCCAGGAAGCAGCAGGTACGAGCTGGAGGGGAATGAGGTTGAGCTGAGCGTGGCACCCTCCCGTTCCTGGGATGTGCCCCCGCTGTGTGCTGTGATGGCAGCTCAGCCTGGCTGTCCACGGCAGCGGAACAACACCACTGGCTCATGAATATGCAGAGGCAGGGTCAGAATTAGCATCTTTAATGAAATTAAACACAGGCGAGAGGGTTCTTTGCCTGACCATGGCTTGGGAAGCTCGGAAGGAGATCAAAGAGAGAAGCGAGTCCTGGATGCTGCCTGGCAAAAATATCCTTCCCTCCTCCTGGCACCCACACTTCTCTCCCAGCCCTCTCCCCACCAGGAGCCACGGAAAGATATCCACGGCAAACCCATGGGTATGGGAGCAAAGAGGCCACCGGGAGCATAAGGAGCAAATATCAAAGGCGTTTTGTATCTCCTAAACCACGAGGATCAGACCCAGCCGTGCTGGAGCAGCCTGGGAATCCCAAAACAGCATGGCTGGGATCCCCAGATGAGGCTGTGGGCTCCTACGTTCCCCAGATATCAGGGCAGCCTGTCCGGCCTGCGGGAGAAAGGGATCCTCTCCCACCAACAAACCAATCACTGCTGTATTGATTACATTTCAATTAGCAAAATTCCTGTGGGATGGTGGGCCAGGCAGAACCGGAGAGGCCGTGACAGGGCTGGTGGGATTATCGATGCCATGATGATTTTTTGCCTTTTCTTTT
>VZRO01000219.1:68955-98297 GCA_013397915.1 Daphoenositta chrysoptera
CTGCAATAAATACCCAGGGAAAAAAACCTTTTTCCTTCTAACTGTGTTTGGCTCTTAATTTTAAGTCCAGGGAAAGGCATCACTATGAGCCTGCCTTACAGAGAGAAACACATCCCAACCCAGAGGTACTTCTTGTGCCTCTTGCCATAGCAAGAATCCCTGGAAAAAAAGGCCTAAAGACTCCCTGTTACATGAGAAGAGCCCTGTGCTAGGAACCCCAGCCATGCTGCCAGGACCTGGTGCACATTCCTATTTTCCCAGCTCCTTGATTCCTTCCCAATCCACTCATTTTTATGCTAGTCAGGATGGCAATCTGTCCTTCCCAGGGGCACTGGGACCAAGGCTCAGCCTCACAGCCCCAACTAAAGCACGAAGGGGTTTTCCTGGTGCAGAAGTGATCCCTTCTTTCCTTACCATGCCTCCAGCGGCAAGGGCAGCGCATATCCCACTGCCAGGAATGTACACTGTTTAATCCACACCAGCAGCCCTTTCAGAGGCTCCAGCTCCATCAGCAAGACTTTCCACAGGGAAGTAATTTCAGGATCAGTGACTTCTCTCACACAGAGCATCCTGACCCAGCCCTCGGATGTTGCAGCATCAAAGCAAAGCCTTTCCTACAAAGGTTTGGGGTGGCGAGCCCAAACCCCAGCTCGCTGCGGGGTTAGGAGACCCTTATGGCACTGAAGGAGGCTGAAGTTTCCCCCTCTCTTTTGTCAGGTCAAATTTACTGCAACAGGAGAACATTTCAGGAGAGATTTGTCATTGTTTGTGGCAGTTTGGAAAGCTCCTAAATATGCTCTGTGCAATCGTGAATGTAAATTGAATAGAAGGAAAAGCAATTTGCGAGGCATTAAAATCCCTCTGCAGGTTCCTTTGAAGTGATCGATGTCTTAAACCACGATGTTATCTCGACGTAACCGAGTTGGGCAACGCAATCCAATCCAATCCCTGAAGTCATTCCCTTCTCAGGTAACTTATCAGCCCATGGACCACATTCGCTCCCGACCTCTGCAGGCACCGCTGTGCCTGCAAATCGCTCCCCTCCCTGTCTCCTAGGGCACCTTTATGGCAGGGGAAGGGAAGGGATGGACCTGGCACAGCCAAATTTTGGGATGCACATGCCCGGCCTGGCTGAGCTCCCTCCGAGCAGCATCGCAGCCCCTGCAGAAGGGGACCAGGGTGGCTTTGGCTCCTATTTTTGCAGGATGCATCAAAAGCAGGTGGCAGCGCTGGGTGAGAAGCTGTTCACCTTGGAGAAGTGCAGTTCTCGGCCTGTGCAGCGCGGCCTCGCAGCTCCTCAGCTCCTCCACCCAACACGGACAGAACGCGGCCAGGCGGGAGCGACCGCCGCAGCCCCGCCCCTGCAGCAGGGATTTTTTGGGGAGGATTCTCATCACACCAAGTGTCTGGCAGGTTTCCGTGTGCTGGGATCCAAGCCCCAAGGCAACACGTGGAATCTTGATTTGCACTCATCGAACTCCCGGACCATTCCCGCAGCCTGTGCATCTCCACCGTGAAAAGGTGTGTGTGTGTCTGCTGGATTAAGGATTATGGAGATTTAAGAGCTTTTATGAGTTTTCACGAGATGGGAATTAGCAGAAAGCCCAGACGGCTCCAGCAGCAGTTGTGCCAAACCACTGCTGCAATGGCCACTCTGTGATGCTCTTTTTATAGGGATCCCTGGATTTTGGCTCCCTGGATCCTGGATCCCAGTCCCTGGGAGCATGCAAACCACGCGCACGACGAGCTGCGGGTGCCCCATCCCTGGAACTGCTCTAGGCCAAGCCGGACAAGGCCTGGAACAACCTGGACTCTTGGAGAAATGGAAAGGAGAAATCACACGGAAAAAGACGAGCTTTAAGGTCCCTTCCAGCCCAAACCATTCCGTGATTCTTTGAGCCGCGAGGCTGCTTCCCATCGATCCGCCTGAAAGGAGCCAAGGGGCCGCGTGGGCCGGGTGTTGTTTGATGCACCACGGGAAGCTGCTGCCCATGAGGAGGGTACAAGAACGGGACAGAACAGACAATGATCCGCCGAGCCCAGGCGTCCGCCTCCCCCCGTGACTGCTGCTCCCGGCATCCCGGGGCACACGGCTGCAGCAGGCAGATAGGCAAGGGTTCCTCTGCAGGAAAAGTTCCTTCCTAATCATATTAGCTGGAGCTGGGCCCGTGCCCTGCAGCAGCAGGTCAGTATCTATTTCAAAGCTTTCACTTGTGAAAATAAATTTACTATTAGCGCTGCGGATCGCTGGTGCATGCATAAGCAGGAGGTTTGGGGAGTGGGTTTGGAGTCCCCGAGCAAGGGGAGGAAGAAAGGAAGGAGTGAGACAGCAACGAGGGAAGCGGGAGAAAGGGTTAAAGCTCCCTCCTTCCCTCCCAGCCCAGGCAGAGGAGCTGCTCTCAATCAGTGTGTGATTGCAATCAGCAGGAAGGTGCCGTTTGCATTAAACAGAGCAGACAGGGGAAAAAAAAGACAAGACAGGCTGTGCAATCTGAAAAATTTATGTAAAAATCACAAACAACAATAAAAACCAGCTTTTTTTTTTTTTTTCCCTCCCTCTGCTTCTCCTTGTTATTATTGTCCCCAAGGGCAGAGAACCGGGATGGAGCAGGGAGCCAGCACTTCCCGGTGCTCCTCTGCCGTACCTAAATCCGCCCTACATCAAACCTTGCAATCAGTCTCCTTTACTACTAATTTTGCCTCATGTTTTTTAATTAAATTTGCCGCTTCCTTCAAATACCAGTCAACGAACCATCCACATTTCCTCCAAACACCCTTGAAAATGTGGAATCAAACAACTAAGCACGATGATACCCAAAGAAATGCCACTGAAGAGGCATTGCCCGGAGCATGCATGGCCACAGCACGAGCCAGGGAGGAGAACTGGGGTAAAACACGGAAAACTTGGCCACAGAGGATTTTCAGCGAGCTCCAGCTGCAGTAGCAGCACCCAACCTGCTCGTTAGAACTTCAGGAAAAAAGGTAACGACAATCCTGAAGATGGCACTCCTGGGCTACCCTTCCCAAGGCAAGCTCCCTTCCTGACCCTCCCCAGCCAGAGGGTCCCCAGCACCCTGGGGCGGGAGGATTCAGAGCTCCTCCAAACTCCCCAAGGTTGTCCAGGTCGGCTGGGAAATGCATCCTTCCCTCCCACCCCTCCACAGCTGCTCTTTGGTTTCAAAGGCAGTCCCTGACAAGGGATTTGAGGCCGAAGACCAAGGAAAAAGGAGGCTGAGAAACTTCAGGAGTAGCAGTGCGTTCTGTGAGAAGGCACAAAAAAGGGAGAAGATTTCTCTTTCATCGATTTGACATTTGCTGCTTTTGGTTTCTCTCAGCAGCATTTCCTGACTGTGCACCACCAGACAGGGGGGGCCACCTGCTCCCTTTATTCACCTGGATCCCCTGTGCCAACCTGGGACCAATTTATTGCATCCCGACTCAATGGGAATTGGATGAACTACGACAGTTTTGCTCGGCGTTTCTCTTTGAGGGCTGAGGCTCGTTTGAACCAGCAGCTCAAAGGGAAGGGAAAGGGCCTTTGAAGCCCCCCACGGTGTGGGACTGCATGAAAAAGGCCCCTGAGCCGCCACCGACTCGGTAACACCCTCATTCCCTTTGTGCCAGGGCTCCCTCACTCCTCCCTGGAGCATCGCTGAGAGCTCAGGACTGAGCCCACACAAGTCCTCGTTGCTCCAGAGGAGCCACTTCCAACCCTGAGCAGGCGAGAGCTTTGTGTGGCGCAGACAAGACTGAACCACACCTGAGCGGGGCTGTCACCCTGCCACCAACAAACCTTCCCAAGCCATCGTCCAACAACGGAGCGGCTCAGGCCACCAGCAGCAAGACCTGGAAAGGGGGAAGATTTCTGGGAGTGGCTGGAAGCAATCTGATCTATGATACGGAGCAAGAGTGAATCCTAACAGGCATTTTGAGCATCACAAGTCCTGTGGGTGAAGACCCAACCTCAGCTGCATCTGAACCTCCTCCACGTTCCCAGTTGGCTCGGATTTGGCATTCCAGCTCAGCACAGGGACATATTCTGCATTTAAATGGACGAGAATCTTATCCCAGAGATGAAGGGGGAAGGTGGGAAGGCAGCGTTCCAGCCCTCAGGGGACGGCAGGAGGACAACCAGGCACATCTTCCCCCTTGTCCTCACATCACCTTGAGCACGGTGACCTCCAGGAGCATCAAACCCAGGACACGACTGGGAGCAGGGCGCTCCGAGGGCTGCAGCGACAGGATCAGGCAGCACTGCTGTTAAACCAGAGGCTTTATTAGGCTCGTTTATTTATTTATTTCTCCGAGCAGTAGGTGTTAGCCCGAGGTGAGCGAAGAAGCGCCGGCACTGGGAGACAGGGTAATATGTTATGGAGAAACCTTCTCCGTGCGAGCAGAGGGCTGGGCTGGCTGCTCCTGTGCTCTATGCATTATTTATGGCCCTGCCGAGCGCCGCCAGCCCCTTTATCTGCCTTCCAAGGGGCTCGGGAAGAAAATGAATCTTTGACTCAGCAATTTTTATCCCAGCCGAATGAAAGAGAAATACACACACACCTACATATATATATATATATATATATAAACTGAATCCACTCTGGGGAGGTGACAAGGAGCTAATCCAGCCCCCCGAGAGGCTGCAGGTATTGGCTCTGGGCGGCTCAGAGTGAAGAGATTTAGCTCCTACATAAATTGTCTGCAGCTCTTCCCCTTCGGCTGACCTCCAGCACCGTGTCTGTCTGTCCTTAGGCTGAGCACAAACCCAAAGCCCGGCCTTTGGGAGAGCTTAGGAAGTGCCTAACACATTCCAGGTGCTGCCATCAATTAAATAAATCTGCATGATGCATCACACAAATAAATAAATAAGAGGAGATGACTGAAGAGCTCCATTTTTTTCCCAACTGCACATATACACACGTATACTTAAAGCCAATTTTTCAAACAATAAAACACTTGAATTTTTTTCCGCATGAAAAATTCATCCTGTCTCACAGCCATCTAAAAAGCAAATAAGCAAACAAATAAATAAATTCTTCTTGGTGGAAAACATCACCCACATCATTC
Source organism: Daphoenositta chrysoptera (assembly GCA_013397915.1). Classification (NCBI taxonomy): domain Eukaryota; kingdom Metazoa; phylum Chordata; class Aves; order Passeriformes; genus Daphoenositta; species Daphoenositta chrysoptera. The sequence continues at coordinate 74,017 of VZRO01000219.1, forward strand.
CTGATGATCTTCACCACACAGACACAATTCCCAACCAGCCCTCGACGCCCTGGTTGTTCCCACTGTGGGAGCGAAGAGCAGGTCCTACATCTACGAAAATAAAACAGCGATAACAAAATAGCATTAATCATCAGGGCTTCTTGGAGAGAGAGGCAAGGAGAAGGGAGCCAGCCCTTCCTAGATCCCAGCAGCGTTTTCTCTGGGTGTGTGGATCTCCCTGTCAGCACAGGGACCCATCCGAGCTGGTCCTGCAGCACAGCCACTGCCACCAGCTAATTATCACCTCTTCCTCCCTGCATCCAGGCTCTTTAAAAATAGTTCTTTTAATCGGGGCCGCTTCCCCCACCGGGAGCCCGTGTGCAATCCTGGCACCGGCTGCAAATGGGTGCCCCAGATCTATTTTGAGCAGGTGCCCATCATCGGACACAGCGGCGCGGTGCGAGAGGAGCCACGGGGAGCAAGGAGGAGCAGCTCTCCTTCCTCCAGGGGTGCTGCTGGTTCCTGCAGAGTGCCAGAGACACCCACATCCCCGTGCCCAGGTCAAACCCTGGCTAGAGAGCCCCTGAGAAGGGATGCTGAAGATATTTGTGATATGTACCACGGAGATAAGCTGCTTCCAGATTCCGGGAGCGGGGAAACGGCTCCTCCTTCCTCTCCTTTACAGCCCCCCTTAGGAATTCTCACCTGGCACCTCCTCTCCATGATAAAAGGTGGGAGAAGGGCCAGGTTGGATGGGGCTTTGAGCAACCTGGTCAAGTGGAAAGGGTCCCTGTCCATGGCAGGGGGTGGGACAAGGTGAGCCTGAAGGTCCCTTCTAACACAAACCGTTCTGTGATTCTGAGATAAAGTGGGTTCCTCATCCCAGCTCTCCGCAAGACTTTTCCCATCACAATGGGAACAAAAGCCAAAACACCAAAGTGGGTTTTCCAAACCCCAGTGTGAGCACAGCCAGGGCGCAGACAGAGATTAATCCATCACAGAACCGAAATAACATTAAAAATATTGTATACCACCCTTAAAACATCATGAAACACCGTCCTTAAAAACAACCAAACCAACCCAAAAGTCTTCCCTGGGAATTTTTTTTTTTTTTTTTGGAGGGCAGACGGTGGTTCAGATGCTAATATTGAGTCTTCTTCACCCTGCCACCACCCTCCCGGGGTGACACGGCTCCCGTACAGCCGTGCCTTTGGCTCTGGGACAGCTCTGCTCTACCAGCTGGTGGGGAGAAAGGTCGAGCAAGTGACAGCCAGCACCGCTCACGGCTGAAATCCATCACGAGACAGGTGGAGCAGCCTGGGTTTTCTGGTTTGTTTTTTGGGGGTTTTTTTGGAGACATTTGCTGCCCATAAAAGTCTCTCTTAGCTTAGAAAACTCACCCTCTGCCACTGACCCGGCAGAGAGGGGGCTCACCGAGGAGACACGTTCGTTATCAAAGTTGGGAAAAGCCTTAAAATAATTGCAAAGGTAAATAAAAGAGAGGCGGCGAAGCAGAACGGTTGGCAGTGCCTCCCGCTCGTTAGGAAAGGGGGGCACTTAACACTACACAGACAGCAAATTAGCCTTTAATCATCGCCTGCCTTCGCTGGGTTTTATCTACGAGTGAGTTTCAGCCCAGGCACCTCCCTCGTGCCGGCAGCCCTGGGGACTCCAGCTCGCCTCCTGTTTATTCCCCAGCTGCTTTGTTGTCTCAGATCAGCAGAATAAGGGAGCCGTGTCGGCAGAAGATACTTCTGCGCAGCCAGCGAGAAGTTCACACAGAAAATTGATATTCGCCGCAAATTATTTTGGATGATTTACTGGAATGAATTAACTCACAGCGACGCGGAGAAAATTCCAACAGCACTGCTGTCTGCCTGCCACCACCGACGGCACCGCGCAGGTTCCAGCCTTAACTTTCTGTTGTGAGGATGAGGATGAGGGTGGTGGGAGCTCGGAGAGGGCCCTGCCCGGGGCTGTGGCTCAGGAAGCTCCGGCATGGATGGATTTGCTGTGTGGACGCTTGCAGAGCCTCCAGGTTTGGGCTGCAGCCTGGAAAACCAACCCAACCCCACGCAGCCACCCCGAGTTACTCATCTTGCACCCAAAGAAGGGGGAGCACGGAGAGGGAGGGGGTTCTGTCCCCTGGGGAGACCCCACCTGAGAGCTGCCTCCAGTGCTGGGGCACCCAGCAGCAGAAGGACGTGGAGCTGCTGGATGAGTCCAGAGGAGCCCACGGAGCTGCTCCAAGGGCTGGAGCCCCTCTGCTCTGGAGCCAGGCTGGGAGAGCTGGGGGTGCTCACCTGGAGAGGAGAAGGCTCCAGGGAGAGCTCAGAGCCCCTTCCAGGGCCTAAAGGGGCCCAGGAGAGCTGGAGAGGGACTGGGGACAAGGCATGGAGGGACAGGACACAGGGAATGGCTTCCCACTGCCAGAGGGCAGGGCTGGGTGGGATATTGGGAAGGAATTGTTCCCTGGGAGGGTGGGCAGGCCCTGGCACAGGGTGCCCAGAGCAGCTGTGGCTGTCCCTGGATCCCTGGGAGTGCCCAAGGCCAGGCTGGACATTGGGGCTGGGAGCACCCTGGGACAGTGGGAGGTGTCCCTGTCCATGGCAGGGGTGGAACAGGATGAGCTTTAAGGTCCCTTCCAACCCAAACCTCTCCAGGATTCTGTGATTCCCCCTTGGTTTTCTAATGGGCAGCAGGAGGGGAGATGTCCCATGGATGACACCTCTTGCAGACCCCAGTTGCTCATGTTGGCACCCTGGAGTGTTTTGAGAGGGATGGGAGCATCCAGGGAGGGCAGGGGCTTGTCTGACCCCAGCTCAGCTCCCTGCCTTCCTTCTGTTTGCAAGAAGCAGAGATAATGCCACTGATTGATCTTTTTCAGCTCTTTTGAAATCGCAGGATAAAAGACTCTGGGCTTAACACTGGGAAAAAGGAGCATGTCCTGCTGGGACAGCGCTTCCCTTTGTCCATGCCCTCGTGACGGTGACTCCTGAGTGCTCCCTCGCCACCAAAGTGGCACCATGAGGGATCCTTGTGGCTCACGCAGGGCTCGGTGTCACTGCCAGCCCGCTCAGCAGAGGGTCACACCGAGGCCATGGCATTTAGGGATTGCTCTCAGGCCGGGAATGCACAGCTCTTCTCCTACCGTGGCTCCGCTGACTTTGACGGGGTTACAAGAGGGATGAACTCAATCCCTCAATCCTGGATTTCCCTCCCACCACCTCCCTGGCCCTAAATATGAGCAGCAAGGTTTTTTGGGAAGGGGGAGCCCTCCTGCACTGGGGACTTCCTCAACCACCCCCCAACAAATGGCAAAACCAAGACAAAAAGATCCCTCCGCTCCTCTCCTTGGCTGGAGGAGAGGAGGAGGAGGTTGGCTGCAAGCTGCCTCCACATTTCCTCCATCCTGGGATTGCTCATAACCCTGCCTAATCCCCTGAGTAGCTTAAAGCATCCGCAGGGATCCTGCTTTACACGCTGAGCCCCGCAAAGCCAGGAACAGCGAAGGACACTCGTGACAGCCATGTCCCCTCCAGGACGGAGCTCCGCACCCCATGATCCAGGATTCAGAGGCAGCACTGCCCACCACAACCCCCCTTTTCAGGGGGAGAATGTGGGCTCCCACCCCTCCTCCAGCACAGGACCCTGTCCCAGAAACAATCCTGATTTTCATCCTCCGTGGTTTTCACCCCCAGTCACCCTGAGGCACAAATGTCCAGCAGGCAGGAGTGATCCCATATTTATCCCCCTGCCTGCCCGCTGTCCCCTCCCCGCAGGGCACCCAGCCCGGCCAGGCTGTTTTCCCATGGTCAGTCCATGTAATAGCCTGTACATAACCACCTAAACGCTGCAAACTCCTTGAAATAAGCACGGAAATTGGTTTCCAGGCTCCAGCAGTTTCTAAATAATGGATGTTTAAGATAATAATAAAAAAAAAGAAAAAGCAAGTGACATACAAAGTGGATTCTAGAGGGGGAAAGAAAAAAGGTGGAGCATGTTCTCAACAAAAAATCTCCAAGAAAACCTGAAACAGCACAGAGGGACCAAGAAGCTCTGGCTGCAGCTGCCAATTTAACCCTGTGCTCTCGCAGTAGAGAAAACCTCATTTCCCTGTGCTCCCCCCGCAACTCCTCCTTACTTTAAATTCCGCCTCGCCGCAGATGTAATATATTCTGTCAGCGCAAAATTTGGGCTGAAAAATGTGCTGGCCTTGGGGAGACGTCTGGATTGGATTGGATTGGAGAGAAGAGATGAGAAGGGTGTGTGCCGAGAGCAGTCGGGCGCGAGGGATGGAAGGGAACTGGAAGGCATCAACCTTTGGCTCTCTCCATTTGCCAAAAGACATCCCAGGCTACTGCTCTAAGCAAAGGTCAGCTAAACTGCTCATTCCTGTAGGCAGCACCCCCTGCACGACTCCATTTCAGCCACAAAAGAGAGTATTCGCTGAAATCCATAAAAATTGCTTAACGCCAGGCTCGCAGCTGGAGTGTGCAAGATGGGCATCTCCCAGAAGATCATCAGCAAGGAGGAGGTCTCTGTGACCACAAAAATGAGGATTTTGGAGGCTGGGAACAGCTGACAACATGGGAGGGAGGCTGCGGTACCACTACAAGGAAAACCGTAAGAGAATGGAGGAACAGCGGGTCCCTTCTCACCACTTCCTCTGTTTCAAGAGGAGGGAACTCGCTTTTCCTCTTCAACAGCTCGGTCACCAAGGATGACCCTTCGAGGGAAGGGGTAGTTTAGGAGAGCTGAGCGATCCTTCCCACCCCAGCAGCAGGATCTGCCCGCAGCAAGACCATCAAAGCAGCTCCTGGACGCCCCGAGGGCAGCGGCACCGACAGGGACGGATGTTTGCTTTAATTACAGCGAGCGCGTGTTACCTTCACACGTCGCCCAAATCAGCCACCCCGCGGCATAATTCACTCAAAGGGGCTTTTTCACCCGAGTCAGCAAAATGAAGAGATTCAATTACAGCCTTTGACTGGGCCTGCTTATTGTTATTTATAATACAATACATCCCGGCGGCTGCGGAGAGAGATGTACAGGTCCTGAAATGTTGGCTGTCTTGGCAGTTAATTGAAACGCCGGCGCCTCGCTAGGATTGCTTGTCCCGGCCTCCCCGACGCCGAGTGGTGGCATCTACCTGCTGTACCCTAATAGAGAGGCACTGTCACCAAAGGCCACCTGTGGCAGGAGCAGACCTCTTAATAGCCGCCGACTCCTGCGCTCCGAACCCAACAGCCGCCGAGCTACAATGGGAGGTTTCAAATGAATCCTGGAAGAGCACTTGGAGGAGAATGGCTCTATTTTTGAAGAATGACACGGGGGGATCCACAGCCATTTCCTCTGAACGGCTGCAGACCCAGCTGCACTTTATAAGCAAAGAGGTGGATATTTTTTTCTCCCCTCTAGCTGCTCCATCTCACTCCATCTGCAGTGAAGTCGTGCTACCTGAGTCCTTTCTGTCCCTGCCTCACCATTAGGGAGAGGATGCCGAGGTGGAAAAGGAACTCATTAGCTGGTACCAGGGGCACAAAGTGGGAGGAGAAGCGGCTTTCCCTCCCGGAGCAGGGCGGGATTCACTGGGCTTGTGGGAAGAGCTCGGATCGGTGCCAAGGACTTCACAGCTTGCCTGGATCGAGGCACAGAGGGATAATTTCCCAGGCATGCAGCGTCCAATGCCACCAATGCAGGCAGCAAACACCCAGCAGCAGCTTCACAAGCTGCTTTACACACACAAACCTGAACCAGCATTTCACAGAATGGTTGGGTTGAGAGACCCTAAAAATCATCTTGTTCCAACCCCTACCATGTACAGGAACACCTTCCACTAGACCAGGTTGCTCAGAACTCCATCCCACCTGGTCCTGAACACTTCCAGGGATGGGGCAGCCACAGCTTTTCTGTCCCTTTTTTATTTTGGTGGAGAAACTCAGCCCCGCAGCACTCACAGCCACACGCCGGGGAGAAGAGGAGGAATGAGAAGTCTGGGGTGTAGCAGCACCTGCAGCCCTTTGCTGGGCTCTCCCCTGCTCCTGGGTGCTCCATGGAGAGCTTTGGGACTGGCACAGGAATTTCTCCACGAGGATTCGCCAGCAGCCAAGGCAATGAATCAAAACTTGCCGTGCCTTAGAATCACAGAACCATTTAGGCTGGAAAAGCCTTTTAAGATCATTAAGTCCAATCATTCCCCCAGCAGTGCAGAGGCCAGCACTAAATCACATCCCCAAGTGCCACATCTGTGCCTTTTAAATCCCTCCAGGAATGGGGACTCCACCACCGACAGGGCAGCCTGTTCCAGTGCTTGACATCCCTTTGGATGAAGAAATTTTTCCTATTGCTGATACAAGCCAGGGTGCCCTTGGCCTTCTTGGCCACCTGGGCACTCGTGGCTCATATCCAGGCCCCACACAGATGCTCTTGTGCTTCCCCCAGAGCAGCACCAGTGGAAGCCAATGGCTGTGAAGGAGAAGGGCTGGCTCTGCCGGAGGGACTGTCCTGGCTCCAGCCCTCTCCCAACAGGGCAGGTGAGGCCTCTAACTTAACCCATGCACGGGAATAATGCTCAGATGAGCCATGCCAAGAAGGTGGGAATGTAAATCCAGCCAGCCCAGAGTCTTTCTTTGATGCTCCATCAGCTGGAAACCCTGGCGGAACTCGATGGGAAGCAAATATCAGGTGGAAGCAGAGGCAGGATCAGCCAGGAGGAGAGGCTTTCTGTGCCAGCAGGACAGCGAGATGACATCTTTCGTACCAAGCTTTCATCCCCAACAGCAAACACTCAACTAACCTTATTATTATTATTTTTATGTGCCTATAACGTGCTTCAGTGACCTGAAACAAAACCGTGGTTTTCAACCATCTGAACGCCTCTGAATTTTTTCCCTTCCGCTTTGCAAAAGGCCCGTGCTCCTGGCGGAGGCGTGGGCTCTGCTCCAGGCAGCCCCATCCATGGAATGCTGCCTGCCTGCTGCCTGCCCGCGTCCCTTCCAGCCAGCTCCTCGCTGCCTTCTGATTGATTGATCGGCGTGGCAGCCTAATAAGCGATAACAGCACATATGACAAACTAAACAACCATCTAATGAATTGATTGACATCCGAAGGATTTGACTTGATGCACAACCCCAGTCACAGATAAGGTTAATGAGGGAGAAATTAAAATGTAGCTCAATGGGTAATGAATACAGCATGTGCCTTGTTGGAACACATGCCAGATCCATCACTCTGAATCAAGTGGTGGTAGCAATTTCTAAATTATTTATTGCACCCCTCATCCTCCTGTCTCGAGGGAAGAGGCACTTGGACTGGCCTTTGTATTATTTTTGTGTATATATATATACATATATACACATATATATAACTGCATCTCTCTATCTGTGCATTGTGAGGATCCACAGCCAAAGAAAATTGCTTTGAATTTTGCAATTTTCTTGTTGTTTTTTTTTTCCTTTTTGTAAACTCAATAGCAAAAAAATACAACAATCCAGAACCTGTCATGCCATTTGAATCATAATAGCTACAAATTCACTCCTCTGAATAAATGGAGAGGCTTATTTATCAAATATATACAAGATGTCTGTCTAGTTGTTAACACACAGAGGTATGAGTAGGCAGAGGAAATCGAGAAAGTTTACATATTCACTGCTGTCTCCAGGGACCTTCCTTTTCCTCCTACTTCTTATTCCCTCTCCCTTCCCCCAATCACATCTCCAACTTGATTTCACTTGCTGTGTTTTTCCTTTTTTATTTTTTATTTTTTTGCCTCAAATGCGTCTGGGTGACAAAACTTGGGCTGTCAGAAATGATCAAGAGATGGAGTTGCCAAGGAAGGGGAGATTTGCATGGAGAAGCATTTCCCCCTGTCTCACTGCCTGCATGAGCAGGGATCTCCTCCGCTATCCAGGAGGGGAGCAGGGGACTCTCATTCTGCTGGAAATACTTGATTATTGCCTGGATTTATTTCCTCTTTAGGAAAGAGGAAGCCAGATTCGCCAGAAATGGGTCTGTACTGGTTCCCAAAGGGACAGACACTGGTGGACAGAGAAGTCAACCAGCATCATACAGGCTCTGTGTATCATTTATTCCTGAACTCCGGGGCCCTTGGAGCAGTGACCAGGGGATGTGTTGCCCAGAGGGGCTGAGGAGTGGACAGGGACTGGGCAAATGGCTTCCCACTGCCAGAGGGTAGAGATAGATGGGATATTGGGAATGAATTCTTCCCTGGGAGGGTGGGCAGGCCCCTGGCACAGGGTGCCCAGAGCAGCTGTGGCTGCCCCTGGATCCCTGGCAGTGCCCAAGGCCAGGCTGGACATTGGGACTGGGAGCAGCCTGGGACAGTGGAAGGTGTCCCTGACCAGGGCAGGGTGTGGACGAGATGGATTTTAAGTTCCTCCCAACTCCAACCATTCCATGATTCCATGAAATGCAGAGCCTGCACCAGCTACAGCCTTTCCCTGCAAATATGGGCACTCCTGTGGCTCCAGGTCCTGAACGGTCTGCCAGGATGCCCCGGCTGCTGAGGATCAGCAGAGGAAACCACCCCTGCATCCACCTCTTGGTGAACCTAAGAGCCAGGGAGAGCCTAATTACCTTTCTCCTCATCAGCAACCTGAGACAGTGAAGCCCACAGGCCTGAACTGTGTTTTCCACCAAATCCTTTAAAACAGTGCCTGGCTGATGTGGGAATAAGTCCCTGCAGCAGCGCAGAGGCACAGCCTTTGCTCAGCCCAGGACTCCGTCTCTCCCCCGTGTCCTGCCCAGCAGAAAGCCCAGCACAGACACAGACAGACGGGTAAAACAACATCCTGCAGCTCCCAAAGGCAGGCTGAGGTCAAACCTCCCTGGGGATGGTCAGAAAACGCCTCGAGGGCTTCCTTTCCTTCCACACCACCTGTGGGACTGTGCAGAAAATCCCGCTGGGAAAATCCAGTGTCCATAGAGGAGACAGAGGAGTCCTCCACTTTATTCGAATGAAGGGAGAGAGGCCGCTGGGGCACAGCCCGGGGGGGTTTCCCTCTCGAGGTTTCGGAGGGCGAAGCCTCCTTTCATCCCAAACTCCCGGCCACATGTTCCCTCTTCCTTCCCCCATTGCTGAGGTCTGGGAAGGTGCAGCCTTCCCGAACCGCCCACCCCCTATTCCCTCTTGAACCCGGCATTTTACCCCAAAGCTCAGAGGTTCAGGCCCGTGCAGACCCTTGTCTGTGTCAGAAGCCAGACTGTCCCGGTTCTGTAGTGAACCTTTGGAGGAGACACTCAGACCCGTTCCAAAGCCGCTGTCACCCATCCCCTCACCCATGGAATTGTTTGTGCAGATATCAGCGCACATCTTCCCTATCAGGACGAGAGGTCACTCCAGATGCCGCCCCAGAAGGCGTCAGTGCCACGGAGCGCTTTCGTTTCCCACCAGCAGCAATGTTTGCAGATGAGCAAAAGCTTCCAGAAGGCTCGAGTGAAACATCCACATTTTTTAGGTGCTCATCTGAACCCATTAGCACATCTTAATTGCTATCGGCACAGAGGAACGCCAGACTTCCCCGCGTCTGCCGAGTCTGTCTGCCTGCTGAGGGATGCGGGAAAACCACCGGCGCACAGCCCCGGATCCTGCAGGCTGGAAGTTGGGTCTCCTCTGTGCACAATCTGTCCCTGGGGCTCCTCAGCTGTTTGCAGGAGGAGGCAGGGAGAGGGAAAGGAGCCAAGGCTCCTCTTGCAGCCCTTCTCTTGGTGAATGCCGGGAATTGCACCGGGGTTTGCCAAAACTCGCTGAGCCCAGAGAGACACACCCCATTCCCAAGGAGCCAGCGCCGGGTACATCCCACACACCAGCGCCTTGCGTGCCTACAGCACTGTGGGGACATGCAGAGGTTGCCCGAGGACTGAGCGGCTTCCCCAAGCCACGGAGGGAGGTGGGAGCCAAGGGATGGCATCTCCTGGGCAGACCCCGCCGCAGCTGCTGGGAAAAACTTGGAGCTGCTGCAGAGCATCAGTTAATTTGTCATCATGGAAACAGCCAGCCCGGGTCAGCGGCTGTTGGCGGAGGAGTCGAGAAGTGCTGCTGGTGGTGATCTGTTCTTTTTCCTTTTTTTTTTCCTTTCTTTTAAGGGGATTTAATTTTTTTTTTTTAAAAAAGCTGCCTTGATAAGGAATTTACCAGGGCAAAATGAGATTACACCCGAGCTCGGAGTAGCTAAAAGCAGCAGTTTGCTGGGACTCGGAGGCTGCTGCTTATACTATCTCTCTATCATCACATATATCCTTCTATCTAATCTATCTAGCACCATATATACCCTTTAGCTCGCCAGCTCCCACAATCCCTGCCCTCTATCCATCATCCACCTATTCATCAACACACATCCAGCTCTATCTACCTAGCCATCACTATAAATATCCCATCCATCCATCTCTCCCAATCTATCTCTCATCAGAGAGACCCTTTGCCTACCCACCTGCGTATATATCCACCTCCACACCCGCGCGCCCCCCCGTCTGTCCATCTGTCATCGGCAGAGCGCTCACCTCCTCTCCCCCATCCCTCCCCGCACGTATCCTCCCATCCGCCGGCCCATCCATCACAGCCTCGTGCTGCGAGGGGCTCGGTGCCTCTCTGCTCCATTGACTGCCCGAGGGCACCAGATATTTCCCCGTGGATCCAGAGCCCACCAAGCAGCAGCCCCGCAGAGGGGACGGAGCGGGTGGGAGCTGGGAAAGGCGCTCGGAGCCACTGGAGGAGACTCGGCGCTGGAGGGGATTGGAGCGCTCGCACTGCCGGGCTGGGCTGGGCTGCACCTGCACAGCACCCGCAGGAGCAAGGAGCAAGCTCCTGGTCTGGGCAGGAGCCATCCATGGGGATGCACAAAACCCAGGCACCCACCTACACGGAGAGCGCTGAGCACCTTCTGCAAGGTGCAGCAAGGACATAAAGAAAACCCTGGGCCCCACACTAGGGAAGAGCAGCAGTGCCCTGCATCCCCCCAGATCCTGCCCAGCCCCTCTGGCAAGCGCACGAGGAGAGGAATTTTCCTTGCGCAGGTGCATATGCCACCAGGGCTCCAGAAATGCCATATTCCCTCCCCAGATCAGCCACTGACCAAATCACACCATAGCCGGCCCCTCACCAACTGCCAGGCTGGCACAGCGCCTCCAGGCCGGAGCCAAAGGCAGCTCAGGCTCGGGATGGTGGGGGGAGGATGCTGCCGAGTGGCACCGAGCCACAAAATTTGCCAGAGAGAAGAAAACACCCAAGCAGTGCTTAAAAACTGAAAGCTGTTACTTTAATTACGGGCTTTCTGCTTTATCACCAATAGCGTTTCTCACACATTCATCAGCAAACCTGGTAATAAATCAATTGCGGGTAGCCAGGAGCTGCAGTCTGGCTCCTTCCCTTTCTCTTCCCTGCTCCCTGCGAGCTCTCACACCATTAGTATGCAGTCCGGCACCGCCAGTCTGTGCATTCCTCATCGGCTTTGGGCTGGAGCTGGTATCAAGCGGATGCCCCCAGCACAGATTTCACACAGCCAGCTCTGCCTGTGGGGAAGGCAGGCGCTGGCGGAGGAGGTGCTGGACGTGCCTGTGTCTCCCAGGGCACGTGCACGGTCCTGGCTGCACGCTCCAGGGATCCTTCTGCACCCACGGGGAATTGCAGGACGGCAGGAAGACAGGGATGGGCACTCGTGTCCCGCATCTGGGTGCAGGCATCAGCTGGGTGCATGTTCCCCCTCTGTCTGATCCTTGTTTTGTGCCCAGAAATCCCGATGGCAAGGCCAGGGCGGGGGCTGTGGGCACTCTGGCTGAGCAGAGGGGTGACCCCGACCTCAGCTACAAAATTTTTTTCCATGCACGGACACCGGTCCCGGAGCAGACCCACCTGGCAGGACACTCAAAGCTGGGGAGAACCATGTGAAGGTGTTTGTGCCTTGGCTGTGCCCTTGCACTTGAGGCAGCCGTGAAAAGCCAGCTCTGCCACCAGCCCCACAGCCAAAAAAGCCAAATTTTCAGGCCGGCTGGGATGGTGCAACACCCAGTCATGCTGCACCGGAGCTGCCAGTGTTACCCCTGCACACACCAATTCCTGGAGAGGGTATTGCATGTCCTGACTGTCCACAACCCCCAGGAAGGGCCAAACCCTCCTGGCTGGATCTGGCTGGAGCAAGACTCAGCAGTGGGAACTGAGGCTGAGGGTGGTGACCTTGCTGAGGACTCCGTGCATGGGCTGTTTGACACCTGCCCTCTCCTCAAGCTCCCGCTGTCCACTGCAGCAAAACCAGCAACAGCTCTCCTGCTGAAACACAAATTAAACAATTCCAACCCTTTCATTTCCCTGTCACCTCTGCCAGCTTCCCAAATCTATTTTTTCCTCCTATCTGAGTGTTTCTGGGTTCCCTCCACTGAAGCAGAGGCGCTCCCCTCTCCCCTGTCCCCATGCCGGCACCTGCTGCTTCCCATCAGCCGTGTGAGGGCTGCACAGATGTGCACACAGCAGTCCAGATGTGCGCGGCACACTGCCAGGCTGCCGGGGTGATGATGGAGAGGGAGCAGCCTCCCACCTCCCAAAATGAGGAGATGGGGTCGCTCCCATTGCTACTGGAGAGAGTGTGCAAATCCAATTGACCTTGAACACTAATTGGCCCTCTAATTAACACTCAGCAGAGAAGCAAGGGGCCAAGAGGAGACTCTCATTCCAGAGGAGGTGGCCAGGGAAGGAGAGCAGCCATCCCTCCACGCTGTTTCTGTGGGGATGAAAGGACACAGCTCCCTGTTTAACCAGGAAAATCCCTTCCCTGAGGCTCATCCTTGGGAGCAGGAGCCAGCCGAACGTTGTGGGACCGCAGTCCCAGGGAAAGCACCCTAAGCCAGAGTCACCCAGCCTGCCATCCCCTCGGAGCCCCTCGCAGGACCACAGGCATCCCCCCGGGATCTCTCCCAGCCTGTTCCCTGCTGAGATCGGCTCCAGCCCTCCCTGTCGGGGTTTGCATCTCCGGCACGCACCGACTGTCTCCCCCATCACTCTCCCCGTATCTCGCCCTCGCACACCAACACGCACATTTCCCTCTGCTCATCCCCTCCTTCAGCCCCGCACAGGAGCTCCAGGCTTGACATTTTCATCCACAGGTTATTTACAGGAGGGCCCATCCGAGGCGGCGGTCACAGGTGATTTCCCTGCGCTGCCGGCTCCGCTCCGCACGGAGCCGCAGGGGGCAGAATCCTCACTGCAGATATCATTAATCCTGAAAATCCCCAAATCCCACCCTCCTGCCACCCTCGTCCTGGGCAATGTGGAGCCACAACAGGCTAAATCTGGCAGCATCCAGAATCCTGCAGGAGCTCCTGCTGTCCTGGCTGCTTCTCCCTCCACACTCCCGGGGAAAGCGGAGTCCCACGGGCTGGATCCTGCCTGGTCCGTGGGCAATGGGAGCAAACAAGGAGCGAGTAAGGCTCTCCAAGGCTCTGCTTCCCAGGCAGGGAATTGCTGGGATCACGCCTGATTTGGATGCAGCAATGGAGGGACTGAATTCCGGGCTGGTCCTGCTCTTGCGTGGGGTGAGGCTGAAGAGCATCACCTGCAAACCTAAACCCAGCCCTTAACACGCTCCCGTCCAAAAGATAACACACTGATACCGAGTGATTGCAACCACCAGAGTCTGAGGGAGCTTCATCTGCTACGATTCCTGCCAGGAGCTGCTGATTAACTGGAATATCGTGTCCAGCTCCTCTTTGGGGCTGCTCCTGCAAGAAGGGACACCTGGAATCAGGTGAGCTCCATCACCGTCTCCCATTTCTCAGGCGGATGGTCAGAAAGGAGATGAAGTCGTGCCTGCAGCCACCAAGCTGCTGCCCTGCCCCAGCTGGCACAGCCTGCCCTGAATCCTGGTGCCACTGGTAAACCCCCATCTGTCAGGGGTGGTGTCCCAGACCCGCCGGGATGGCATCCGAGGAGCCGGGCGTCACCTCCACCTCAGCAACGAGCAGAGCCCGGAGCAGCACACGAACAATGCCCCGGAAAAACCCAGCGCTCCCGGCTCACTCCTCGCTGCAGGAATGGGATGGGAAGGTGCCAGCCCGGGGAAGCCCCAGTTCCCAGCCTGGCAGCACACCCGGGAGCTCCCCAGCTGCCGCTTCCTTCACTCAGTCGCCTCCCTGACCATAACTACTCCTTAATTATTTAATGTCTGCAAAACACCTCGAGACTTTGCATGGGAAGGGAGATGAACTGCACGACCTAAAATTGGTCTTTTCCATCTCAAACTCCTTGCATTTTATCGTGGGATGAAAGGAGCTCTATTAGGCAAAGCATCAGTATTATTAGATTTCCTTGGAGCCCTAACAAACGGATATTAGATTATTACTGCAGATGCATTTCTAAGGCACTCATCACCAGAGTATCTGAGCATCAATTACACAGATTTAGAGATAAAAAATGCTTTCCCCCGGAGAACAGGGTACAAAACCCCTTCTCTTTTTGCCTCCCTTCCCCATCTCTTCCAAATACATTTACCTCCCTCCCACTGCCTTCTGCAGAGCTGGAGCTGCTTACGAGGAAAGCTCTCGGGTTGATGGGCAACCCTGCAATCTTTGAAACATCTGAAGCAGCAAAAGCTTTTTGTAAAGACTGGCAGGAGTCAGCTGAAGAGATTTCAATGTGCAAATGGACATAAAAAGATGCAAGAGGGGGAACGAAACGTTGGATTGATTGTTCTAAGGACAAAGGATTTGCTATTAGATGAGATGACCCCGCGGCCTGGCTCCAGCACCTACAGGTCACAGTGCACAGAAAACCCGTCCTGCTTTAGGGGTGAAAGGGAAAAATGGAGAAAGTTCAGGTTTGACTGTGCTGATAAGGTCTCTGATAATTCCCTGCCTTACTATTGCCATTATGCTAACCCCTAGCAACACCACAGGAACTGGGCTGGATATTGAACACACAAATCCACGGCTGGAAGTGCTTAAAGGCTGAAGAGAAAAGATCAAAGTTTGAGAGGGGAAAACACGGAGAAGGGGCTTGGCCAGGATCACACGGCTGGGACCAAACTGCTCCTCATTGCCCAGGTCCCAGCACACACGGGGACCCCGCCACAGCACCCCTGCCTAACTCAGTCCTTCTTGCCCTTTCAGCTGATCTTGCTTCCAAAAAGACTAAATATCACAATGAATTTAATCTCAATGCACGTTCTTTAATTTCAGCTGCTGGATTCAGAGATTGTGATTTGGCCCAGTTTCAGAGCAAAGCATCAAATCCACTCCTTCCACCAAGCCAGGCCCATTCCAACCCGTAGGTAAATACTTCAGGACTACACTCAGGAGGTGCTGTCAGCCCCACGACAGCCCCCTCAACAAGCTGTCAGAAGGGGCAAAACCCAACCAAAATCCCTTAATTCTCTTTCCAGACCAGGATCCCACCCCCAGTGCAGGTTCACACTGCCTTGCCAGCCCAGCCCAGCTGCCTGGCTCGTCCCAAAGCCCCTCCTGCATGGCTGGTGGAGACAAAGCTGCTGCTCCGGCCAGCCCAGCTTTGTGTGTTGGCCAGAGCAGCCGCTGGGCAGCAGGGAAAGCAGCCCTACTTCAGAGAAAAGCTTTCAAAAGCACCTTCTGCTTCTATCCATGGGCAGGACTCAGAGCCAGGGTAAGGCAGGACGCTCCTGCCATCCCAGCTCTGCCCCACCAGGACCAGGAGCCTGTGGATGCTGAAAAGGTCTCAGCAGAGAGATCTCCCAGCTCTCTGCAGTGTTCTGTGAGAACTTTGTCTTTCTCACATGAGCCATGAGAAACAGTGAGATGGTTTTGTAAACGAGTTCTCTATCTTAACACCTGCAGCTTGTTTTCCAAGTTTGTTATGGCTCTTCGGGAAAATGTTTTGAAATGGGTGTTGTAGGGTTTCACCAATCATGTTCCGAGAGGTGGATGGTCAGGGACCAATGGCCCTACACCACTCAAGCCAACTAAGAGATATAAACCAGTCTGTAAAATAAATAATTCAATTTCTTCCTCGATCAAGTCTATGTCATTTTTCCATTGACCCCGGGACAACAGCAACAGGAGCCCTACTGGTCTGTCTTGTAAGGGACCTTAAAAACCATCTTTTTCCACCCCCTGCCATGGGTAGGGACACCGTCCACTGTCCCAGGTTGCTCCAAGCCCCGTCCAGCCTTGCCTGGAACAGTTCCAGGGCTGGGGTGTGTTAGCCCTCCCAGTGGCCAAGTGCAGCCTCCAAGCCACGCAGCTTTTGGCATCCAACTGACTCGACATCGCTGGGACGGACCAGATGTCCCTTCGTGTGAAAGCTGCCAGCCCTGGGAGCTCCATCTCCAGAGCTAAACACTCTGCAGGAGAACTGGGAAGGCCCAGCTCATGCACAAGATGGTTTGGATGCAGCCACGATCCTGACTCCTGCCCTGTAGGGAAAACCTGCACGGGAGAGAGGAAGGAGAGCCAGGGCCCAGCTCTGGGACACTTTAAAGGGACAGGGCTTGGGATGGACCTGATGCAGAGGGAGGGAGCACGAGCAGAGGGATTGGGCTGTGTCAGAGCAGGGCATGGTTTGCAAAACAACCACAAATCCCTGGAACAGAGCATTCCTCCTGCCCCAGCACGGCAGGATGCCCACAGCAGCACCCAGCCATGGGGCTGGCACAGGCGATGGGAGCCAGCACTGACTGCAGGTACCAGGCACAGCCAGAGCTCAAAGACTACAGAACAAAACCCATCACCCTCATCTCACAAGTTACAAGGTCAATGCTCTCGGTCCTCGCTCAGGCAGAGACGCAGTTTGCCCTTGTGCTGCTGCCCTAAGCACGGCTGTAAAGGCACTGCCCAGCCCCAGCCAGGGTCAGGCACCAGCACCACTTCTGCTCATCTCCCAAATCCCTGCCAAGCTCCCAGCGGAGCCTGGGGATCTCATTGCTAAAACCCCCAGGACTGCAGGGCTCCTCCCCAGCAACCCCACGCAATTCCATCACCACCTTCAGTACCTGTGCTGGGGAGGAAAAGCTGTTCCAGCACATCACTGGCCCTGAACAGATTCATAAAGAAGAGGAGGGAGGTTTCCCAAAGGTTCAAAGACCCATCTGCTCCTCCTCTCCTGTAGCTTCCCCTCCATCTCAAGCACCTCTCCGTGTTTCAGGAGCAGCCTCAGAAATCGATGCTCACTGAATCACAGTTAGATCCTTTGGTTTATTTATTATTTTCCCAGCTTGAACTCAAACCTCCTTCCGCATGGCGAGAGCAGGGGATGAACCACGCAGCGTTTCACAAGCACCAGCACCGCGGGAGGGACGAGACAACAGCGAGACACGGGAAGGGCAGGAGACCTCCCCTCCCATTGTTGTGGATACCACCAGGTTTCCAAAGCCCAGAATGGTTTGGGTTGGAAGGTACGTTAAAGCCCATCTCATTCCAACTCCCTGCCATGGGCAGGGACACCTTCCACCATCCCAGGTTGCTCCAACCCCAAATCCAGCCTGGCCTTGGGCACTCCCAGGGATGGGGCAGCCACAGCTGCTTTGGGCACGCTGTGCCAGAATGACCCAATGCAAGTCAGTGATCAGCTGATGGATGCAAGGTCTGGGAGAAGAAGGTTGTCTGTGCATGCCTGCTGTTGAACAAGGGATTTTCTGAGTGTTCTTCTGGATTTTGCATCGCCCGGGCTGTGCTCAACACACCGGCCCTGCTGCAATTCTCCCGTGAAGGCCGGATGAAGGAAAAAAGCAGGCAGTTATCAAAAATCCCCATCAGCAAGGACAGATGGACACCAGGGCACATGCCCTGCTCTGATATCTTCACCAGCAATGTCTCTCCATCACCTTTCTGCTCATAACCCACCACCTTTACCCCAGCCCAGCACCCAGCACTTGGATCAAGGCTGGACGTCAAGGATGTTGGATGTTCAGGCGCATCTTTGAAACAAGGAGGCAGGACCGGCAGGTTCCCACCTTGGGTCTGCCCGCAGCGACATTGGGCAGATTACAGGATTTTCCACAATGGGCACCGGCTCCTTACAGCCCCCACCAGAGGGATCCCGACCCACGGAGGCTTTCCCGAACCCCCGTCCCCCGGAGCAGAGCCCTGCGCTCGCTGCTTCCCAGCCGGGGCTCCCCCAGCCAAGTTAACTGCGAAGACGGCGGGGCCGGAGCAGAAAGGAACTTTTCTCTGGAAAAGCCAATCCCCACAGCACAGAGCTGATGGGATTTCTGTGCGGAGGAGGGCAGAGAGGGGCAGGGGTGAGGGAGCTGAGCGTGTCCCAGACAATCGCTCCGCCGGCGCTAACGTGCGGATAAATAGCCAGCGCCGACATCTGCTGAGAAACACCTTTCCCGCTCCGCACTGAGAATTGCGATCTAATAATATCCCAACTGCCCCCCCNTTGTGTCGGCGAGAATCCAAACGCAGACGCCGGGAAATTAATAATAATTGTTGTGTCAAAATGCGGGATGTAATCAGGATGCGGCGTGGAAGCTAATACAAACACAAACAAATGGTATTTATCCTCCCGGAAGATCCCTCCCCTCCTTTCCCAAAGGGCTGCTGATGATAATACTCATGGAAGAGATGAATCAGTGCTAATATAGGGATTAGGAATAGATCCCAAACCCCAGCCTGGGCTGCAATCAAAAGGAGCGCTCTTAATTGAAATTAGAGCTGGGATTTCGGTGCCTCTGCAGAGATGGGTTAAGCCCATCGGGGCTAAACAGAAGGGAAAATAAAAATAGCATCTTTATTCAAGAGCAAGAAGGTGGGAATGAGAAAAGAGATCCTCTCTGGCTTCGACACACCTGGTTTGCTCAGTCGTGGCTTTGGAGCTGGGTTTTGTCCCAGCGCCGATTCCCGCAGGCAGGGCAGAGACGATGCTCCCGCTTCTCCCTCAGGCATCTCTCTGCCTTTTCAGCTCGAGACGGGTTCAGAAAGGATATTTCAAGATCAAACCGCACCTCCCATGCTCTGAGGGACCCCAGGGCAAGCTGAGCTCGGGGTCCTGTTCCCGACTCTTTCCTGAAACTTTTGACTGCTCTGCAAGTGAAATGTGCTCTTTCCCCCGATGCTCACGCCAGCAAAGATAAGCGTTCTCGCTTTCATTCCTTTTATTCAGAGGCACAAAAGGAGAGGAAAAGACCACCTGAAGAAAGGCACAACTCCTGCCTTTATTGCTGCTTCATTTCCCACATCCCTCTGCGCCCCAGGGCCACCTGGACCGATATCCTCGGCAGCACAAAGACAATTTTACCAACCAAGCCCATTTGAACCATTTATTCAGAGGGGCTGAATTCCTCCCAAATCCCAGTCCCAGGCAAGAGGGATGTTCAGGAGCCAGGTGCCTAATGGCAGCATCTCACTTTCTCCCTTTCCAAAGGTTTTGGTGATTACTGACTCCTCTTACTGACTCTCTCCCAGCCCTGCGCATCACCCTGAGTGATCCCTCTCCGTGGATGTTACTCAAAGGAGTCTAACACACATGAGAAGCAGAAAATAGGATCCAGGCACAGATTATTCCCACAAGCGTATTAGCAATTCCTGTGCTTTAATTCCAAATTAGATTTTACATCTAAAAACAGGTTTCTGAATTCTTGGCTTGGGCGCTGTGCCACAGTCTGTGCCTTCCGCTAGCACACACAAACCCAGACTGAAAAGTGGCCCCAGAATGAATCACCCAGCTCCAAACCCTCCTGCTGCCAAAGGCTGGGATTTGGCTCTGACCTTCACCAATCTCTTCCCAGCCTCCCACAGCCCAGTTGTGCAAAAAACTTTTGCGATTTTCTTTTTTTCCAGCCTGGAAAATCCCATTTCCAAAGCTGAGAGACGGAGAGAAAACCCTCTATGAGCAATGCAGACTTAATTCATCTCCTCGGTGGCAGCAGGTCCTTGAGGGCAACCCAAGGGCTTGCAGGTCAGGAGAGACTCAGTGGAGTATGGCCAGTTAGAGATGACTTAGATGCATTCCCGTTCCCTGTTTAAACTTTCTGTATCTCCAGAGTGTCCTCTCCAGGAAAAGCTGGCCCGACAGCACACGAGTGTTCAAAAACACGAAGGAACAAACTGTGATGCTGTTCCTCAGCTCGGGATGATGCCATGGGTTTTCCCAGCCTGCTGCATCCCAGCCAGACTTGGGTTTATACTCGAGGCTGCTGACAGCTCTGAGGGCCCCCAGCTCACTAGATGGTTGTAACGACCAACAAAGCAGGCAGTGATTGGTTATACAGACACCAGAGGTTTGAAGACCACCCAAAAATCCCCCAGCAGCTTTTGTTTGTGCCTTCACTTACAAGTGCACCAGGATTAGCCATAAGAGCAGACTTTGAGAGCGGCTCCCAGCTCCGAAAAGCCTGGCTCATCCCACGCTGAGCCACCGAATCCAGTACAGGTCTTGAGCCCAGTCCAGAGATAAATTGATTTTAAACAGAAGCACGGTGTAGAAACTCGGCATTCCGCAGCCAGATGCCTTTGGACTGGTCTGCAGCTGGGCAGAGCAGCCCACCAGGAGCTGGGCATGTACAGCTAAATGAGCTCCCCACGGTCACACGGCAGGAGCAGATCCAGCCCGTCCAACTTCTGCTCCCAAAAACTTGGCCAGCTGGTCCAAGGCAGGAATCCGGCTCCTCCACCAGCAGCAGAGGTTGATGCCTCTGGAAAAGCCCTATTTATGGATGATGTGAAGGGCGCCTTGGCACTGCCTCTCTCCCTGCTACCCACCGGACACGAGGGCTGGAGCTCAGCCTCCACACCCCAGGGATGCTGCTGACAGAGAATCCCAGAGTGGTTTGGGTTGGAAGGGACCTTAAAGCTCATCCCATTCCACCCCTGCCATGGGCAGGGACACCTTCCACTGTCCCAGGCTGCTCCAGCCCCAGTGTCCAGCCTGGCCTTGGGCACTGCCAGGGATCCAGGGGCAGCCACAGCTGCTCTGGGCACCCTGTGCCAGGGCCTGCCCACCCTCCCAGGGAACAATTCCTTCCCAATATCCCATCTAACCTATCCTACTCCAGTTTAAGCCCATAGTGCTCCACCTAACGAGACTCAGCCGAAAAGCAAAGACCTGAGACGCCCTTGTCCCTCCTGCCACCTCTACACAGGCGCTTTATTCCCAAGCTGATTTTGCTGTCTGCAGAGCTCATGTCCGCCCTGCCGGCATCCCCAGGCTGGCCATTATCCAGCTGCTCCTCCCGGCTCTACCAGCCCCTCGCCGGGCTGGAGTTGTCCCTACACGATCCCTCTCAAGGCACAAATTAGGACAGCAGAAGAGGAGCTGGGCAAGCCCTGGCGGCCAACGCTGCACCCACAGCGGGGCCAGGGGTTGGTGCGAGCACGGAAATTCATTCATATGAATTTGGAATATAATACCTGACACAAGATGTATCACTGCTGCCATGCTGCAATCCCAGATAAGGACACAGCAGTAACAGATGGAGGAACAAGGCACTTATCTTGTTAGCTGATGGATTTATCTCTCCTTCCCCCACCCTTCCCTACATATTCCATAGTGTGCAGAGAGCCACGTTCCTCGGCAGAGCAGCATATGGAGCACGAATTGATTTCTTCCTAACACCCCCTCCACACTTTAATTCAATAAGAGCTGGAGTGGCGGATAAACAGCTTGTTGTGCTAGGAAAATTTCAAAACAGTCAAGAAAATGTCAAACTGTCTTTTTTATGAGTGTCTTTCTTTTTCTCTTTTTTTTTTCCCCCTTTTTTATTTTTTTCCCTTTTCACTCCCCCTTCTCCTCGGATGTTCAGCCTGGAGCTCTGTGTCTGGAGTGAGCAGTCCTTCCCTGGCAGACACCTGCACATCTCCTGTCAGGCCAGCCCATGGCAAAAGGTGGCTCTGGTCCCATCCTTGGATGGGAGTTGGGAACACAGCGACTCCGGGTAGAAGATTAGGCAGATGGTTTCATCTGGCAGCTCCCTTAATCTCATTACTGGAGCTGGTGGAAGTTTTTAATGTGATCTCTCTTCCCTTCTCTACCCTCACCCCATTCAAAATGCCGTTTCTCAAAAAAACCCAGACATGTTTCCTTAGTGGTTTCTTTGTTAGGAACAGATAAAAATTTCTTTTAAAACTGTTCCATTTTTATTTTTGGTGTCCTCTCCCTCTCTATTATTTAGCTCTGAAAAGGAGGAATTATTAGAAAAGAGGAAAAAGCACAATTGGATGTTTTCTGGTCCTTGCTTAAAAATATGGAGCACTTTGGAAATAGCAGGGAGGTGTTTCTGAGGACCATAAGCCGCCTCGTGAGCTCCTGCCCTGCAGCCTCCTCTGCCAGTAGACCCAAGCAAAGGCTGCAGCCATGGAGGTTTATTCAGGAATGTGGAAATCCAGCCCTGAGGGACACCAGCATGTCCCACGCTCAAGGGTCCTTGCTGGCCCCCAGACCTTTCCCAAACACCTTGCTCCTGCTATTCCTCATGCAGCCACCTCCTTCCTTCCACCCTAAAAACCAGCCAGGAGCCTGAACTCCCTCCCAAACACACCCACCCATCACTCTCCTCCTTCACAGCTCTCTCCACACCTCTCTACTTGTTCTCCTGAGGGATTCCCAGAAGGTAAAACCCTTCAGGACTTCTCCTCCCCATCCATGCATCCATTCAGGAGCTCATTTCCCTTGAACTCCCCTGCAGAGCAGAGACCACCACAGCCCCCCAGCTCAGCCTGGCACCACACGTGGCCCGAGCCATCCCTGGCTCTCAGCCCCCAGTGCTGGTGAAAACCATCTCCAGGTTGGTTTGGAGGAGGAGTTGGAGCAATGAGACCACTCCGAGTCTGCTTTCATTGATGCCTTAGGTTTTAAATCTTATATTTTTGAATCCTGTATTGCCCAGTGTGTAACTCTGAGGTTTCTTGCACCCTGCTGCCTTCAGCTCTCTGCTCATAACAAACCTCTCTGGGGCTGCTCTCCAAGGCCACCCAGGCTGTGCAGGCCCAGAGCCTCTGAAGGGGGGTGAGCTGAGGGGAAATTACATCATTAGCTAAAGTTTTAATTGGCGAATTGATGCTGATATGCAAATGGACCAAACCTATAAAGGTGTGGGGAGCTCGTGACTCGGGGTCCATCTTGGGGTCCAGCTTGGAGCCCTTGGCTCCCCAGGGTGCCCCTTTGAAGGCCTTTCCAATAAATACCCGCCTTTATTCCCTTATTCCTGTCTGGTCTCTGTTCCTAGGGAGCCTCTCAAGGCATCACCATATTTTGAATGAATTGACATGAGCACGGGGAAAGAAAAGGGGAATGTGCTCCCAAGTGTGACCAAATGGAAACCCAGTGGATTCCCAACAGGAAGAACGGAAGACTCACATAACTGAAGGAACAAAAATGTGTTCCCTAAAACACGTAGGAGCTGCTCTGTTTCCTTCAAAACTTCTCCTACCGAGTCTCAGCACGGGCTCAGGAGTGCCTGTCCCTCGGACACTCAGGGGACACGCAGGGGACACGCTTTTTTTTTTAGGTTAGGTGCCATGGGTGGCCTCAGCACCCTGCTCAGGACAGGACACCCCCTTATCCCGCATCACCAGCGACAGCTTTTGGAGCTCAAACAAGGAGCCAGCTTCCACAAACCCCACTCCAGCACAGTTTCATCCACCGGGGAGCAGAAATAAAGACAGACAAACCCACGGGACAGGCAGCGGCGCGGGGCTGGAGCTGCACATCCCCGCGGGCTGAGCCAGGTGCGCTGCAGCAGCGCGGGGTGGGCACACGCTGTGCATCAGCTGGGGTGGTTTTGGGGGGAAAACCGAGCCGCAGGAGGGTGTCCGGGGAAGGAGGGCTCCGTCCTGCAGCTCTCCAGCTCCCGCCATCCGCCTGCTGCTGCGCTGGAAGGCGAGAGCCGCTCCCCACCCCCTCTGCAGCAGAGCAGTGCAGAAGGCTGCAGGATCCTGCAGGGAGCCGCGTGTTTAGCATGCAGGGGAGAGCGCGGAGCAGAGCCCTGTCTCGGGCTCGGAGCAGCGGCCGGGAGCAGCGCATCGCGGCTGGGAGGGGAGAACCCGCAGCTCGGAGAATCCGCAGCCCCTCGCTGCTGCCCCTCTTCTTCCCACTCAGCTCCTGGCTGCAAAGCAGGGATGGGGTTCGGTGCCTGATCTAGCTCTGCCTCAGTTTCCCTCTGTGGGAGAATCCCACCCGCCCTCTTGCTGCGGCCCCGAGCTGTCGGGGAGATGGAGGAACTGATCCCTCTGCTGCAGAGCCGTCACCTCCGAGCTCCATCCCTTCCTCCTGCCCTGCACTGGGCACCCACAACCCCAAGGACAGCGGCAGCAGCCAGGCACCCACGGGTGATCCATCCCGGCACCCAGACACCACGGGTGATCCATCCTGGCAGCCAGGCACCCAC
>VZRO01000219.1:98910-131417 GCA_013397915.1 Daphoenositta chrysoptera
ACCCCCCGCCCCCACCTCCCCCCCGAAAAGGACATGGAGAGCCCCTTCTCCCCCCACCCAGAACATTTCAAACCTGCCCCTTTCAAAAGAAGCTCTCGCCAAGCACCCAATTACAGCTCCGTGACTGAGGATGAAAAGCTGCTCTTGGAGCATCCTGTTTTCTCTTTATTTTTCCCCCTTTTCAAGGTTCCTTTTCCCTCCCTTCTCATGAGGTTAAAGAGCTAAAGACCAACTCAGAGGCAGATAATAGAGTGACAGCGCCTCATAAAAAAGCAGCCGAAGCTTTGGAGAAAGCTGGCATACGGTGCATTAGGGATTTCTGTCGCGGCAGCTGGGAGTAACAGTGACCCTCTGAACTCAATTTGCTCCACGGCTTGAAAACCAAGGAAAGCCTTTGGACTGTCAAACTCCTCCTTTGGCTTCCAAGGGAGGCTGCAGACTTTGAGCGAGCTTTCGGGGGCCCAGCGTGCCCCTCAGCCTAGAGCAGCTGCCTTTGGTTCACGCCTGGGGCTGGAGGTGGCAGCCCGGACCCTGCAGGGATGTGGGATGAGGTGCAAAAGGGAGGATAACCCGCCGGATGGGAGTGATGCGAGCTGTGGAGATGTGGATTTATACATTACAAGGACTCAACAGCCCCCCTGCCCCAGCCCAGAGGCAGCAGAGGGACACGGGGGGACACGTGAAAGGTCAGTGCTGCGTGGGAAGAGCTCAGTGCTGCTGCACAAACCCATCACTTTCCCCTCTGCCTTTTCCTTCTTTCCTTTTTTTTTTTTTTTTTTAAATGAGTAGAAAATTCTTCCCACTACGCATTAGCGCCCAATGTAATGGTGCAAAGCATTTTTCATTTATCATCATAATGCCAGTCAAACGAACCCCCTAATAACATAAATGCAAGAGGAAAGCTATTAGAGTTTATTTGTGCAGTGGCTTTGAACTCGTCCCCACTGCTCCACCAGTGTGACTGGAGGGGCTGGATGGAGCTTGGATCTTTAGGACCTTTCATCCTCAGCGAGCCAGAGCCCTTCCTTACAGAGCACTGCAACCCTGCACAGGTTGCTGTATTGGCTGAATTACCAAAATACCTAAACACCTGAAATAATCCATTGCAAACAGCAGCTGGATGTCCTCCAGGTCAGGCTGGACGGGGCTTGGAGCAACCTGGGGTAGTGGAAGGAGTCTCTGCCCGTGGCACGGGGTGAAATGAGAGGGGCTCTGAGGTCCCTCCGACCCAAACCATCTGGGATTCTCCCATCTCCTGTGCCTTTCCATGGGTGGATGTGCTCCCAGTCGAGGCACAAGGGAACAATGCCCCTGGCTGTTGCTCACCTGCAGCCAAAGGTCTCCACATCCTTTGCCTGCTACTCCTCCCACGCACACCTGAACACAGGCATTTATTTTCCACACCACACAGTGCCTGGAGTCCCTATCCCAGCTCTGCACCTCCAACAAGGACCATCAGAGCGTCTCTGCTCTGCCCAGACCTCCTCCTCTGCCAGCCCTGGATTGTGCAGCTTCGGGAGGTCAGTGCCATGAAACAGCTCTGCCGGTGTTGGTGAGGCTCATGCAAGAAAACTTCCCTGTAAATAAAAATACTTGGAAAACTCAAGTCATTCCTCTGTACAGCTCTGCTCTCCTTTGCTTAAGCCATTCCCATCCTAGGGTTTCACCACAAGGACATGAGGAAACAGCCTTGGATCGCTCCAGAGGAGACTTAGGCTGGATATTGTGAAAAATTTCTTTATGGCAAGGACTGTCAAGCCCTGGAACAGGCTGCCCAGGGTGGATGGTGGAGTCACCATCCTTGGAGTAGGGATTTAAGAAATGTATGGATGTGGCACTTGAGGACGTGGTTTGGTTGGGGGCTTGGCAGGGCTGGGGGAGTGGATGGACTGAGTGATCTTAAAGGTCTTTTCCAGACTAAGCTATTCCATGATTCAGTGATTTCTCACTCCTGCCTTGCAGGTCCATCCTCATCGTTCCAGGCCTGGCCCTCAGCATCCCCCATCCCCAAGATCTCCCAGCATCACTTGTCCCAACAGCTCTCATCCCACACCAGCTCCGTCCTGGAGAGCCATGACAAAGCATTTAATTTTATACACAATAATTTCCTCATTAAGCCGAAATTAAATGCGTATTTCAAAACCTACGAGCGAGAGCAAACTGTTCAGTCTTATGCTTTATTAAACAAAAAAATCTTTGTGTGGAAAGAGCTTTGGTGCCAAATTACAGCCCTGCTGATGGGGCCGAGCTATTCCCAACCGCGTCAGGATGTGCGGTGCCGGCAGAGAGGGCCCGCACTGCAGAGGGAAACATGGCACAAATTAGTTTACTCATTAAGAAGCCTATTTCGCTCAACTTCAACAAATTGTCTTGTTTAGCAGTCAGGAAACTTCCAGGGAAAGGCTGTTGCAAAGCAGCAGGAGCCCCCGTGCAAGGGGAACCTTCCCTCCTTCGCCAGGCTGCCCACTGGAGCAGGGGGAACTCACTGCAGAGATGAAATTAGGAAGAAGTGCTTTGTGGTGAGGCTGGTGAAACACTGGCACAGGTTTCCCAGAGAGGCGGTGGGTGCTTCATCCTTGGGAAGAGAGAAGGTTAGGCTGGATGGGGCTTGGAGCCACTCGTCCCCCCTGCTCCACCAGTGTGACTCCATGGATGGAGCTTGGATCTTTAGGACCTTTCATCCAAAGTTATTTCTCAGCCAGCCAGAGCCTTTCCTTACAGAGCACTGCAACCCTGCATGTGTTGCCATGTTCAATTACCAGAACAAACACAGAAATACCTGAAATAACCCATTGCAAACAGCCACTGAGATGTGTGGAAGTGTCCAAGGCCAGGCTGGACGGGACTTAGAACAACCTGGGATAGTTCAAGGTGTCCCTGCCCATGGCAGGGGCTGGGACTGGATGAGCTTTAAGGTTCCTTCCAACCCAAACCATTTTATGATGAGGTAACAAGAAACCCAGGCTTGTTCCAGGGTGGACAGCAGATTGAGCCTGGGGAGAAGGTTCATCAGTAAAACACGTCTGGTGGTGTGGAGCAGCATTCCCTTGCCAAACCCATCAGGTAACACCAGGGATCAGGCTGAGGTGCTGGACCAGCCCATAGCAGCCATCAACCATCTCCCCCTCTGCTCCCACAGCCCTGCAAAGCATTAAAAATAACCACTGATTAAACCTGGACGTGTTTCAGAAGCCCCAGCCCTGCCTCTCGGTGTGCTCTCGATGGGCTCTGGGTCACAGACTCTGCAAAGGGCTTCCCCAGGTGCAGAGGTGCAGCAGCAGCCAAAAGGGGTGGGAGGCAAAGCTCGGGTGGAAAGAAGATGACACGAATTGAGAGAAAGGATCAGGGCAGAGCGGGGCTCGCAGGAAGGGAAGACAATAAAACCCAGCGAGGCAGACAGAGATTAATGAGTGTTTCCCAGATATGATAATTTCTGGACATCCATTAAATTTATTGTCCTCCTGGGCTACTGAGAGAGGCACTGCAACTCTCTGACAGAGAGGAGGGGTCCTGGGGGGCTCGGTGGGACCCAGGCACGGCCATCCCAGCCCACAGCACCTCTGCCTGAGCTCCTGAGTGCTGCATTTTGTGTCACAGCGCAGCTCCAAGCTGCGTGTTTGTGCCTCCCCGCAGCAGCACATCCCGCTGGCACAGCTGGGCGCTGTTGGCACATCCCTGAGGACACAGCAGCCTGTTTTGGGAAGGCGTCTGTCAGCGAGCCCACGTGCTCCCTGCCAAGGTGTCGGCACGTGGGGACATCGCTGTGGCACCCACAGCCCTGCTGCCACCAGCTCCAGCTCCGCCACCGCCACGGAAATCCCAAATTGCATCCTCTGTGCGTGGCTGACCTTCCGTGCTCCAGAGAGCAGCTTGGGGGAGGTTCAGCCCCCAAATCCCCGTGTTTAACACCAATCCAACACATGAGCCAGCCAGGGTTTAACTCCAGCGTGGTTGGTGCCAGCACAGGCAAAGCAACACTCACTTGTGGTTTCTCAGGCACAGCTGGAGGGGCAAACCCCTTATTCTCACCAGACTCCAAGGGAGTGGGATTGTTTTCCTGAGTTATTTCAGACCTGGCCTGTTGCTGCAGTCTCAGACTTCACTGGGAGTCTCTTGATGCCATCCAGCCACTCTGCAACACCTCCACGTTTGCATCCAAGCCCTGCAGGAACCACGCCTGAGCTGCCACAACCTGGCCTTGCTGCTTTCAGAAAGCTACCAGAAATCCCCTGGGAAAGGAGACTCCCACATGCTGTCTCCACAGAAACCACTCCATCATCGAATCACAGAAAGGTTTGGGTTGGAAGGGACCTTAAAGCTCATCTCATTCCCCCCCCTGCCATGGGCAGGGACACCTTCCACTGTCCCAGGCTGCTCCAACCCCCGTCCAACCTGGCCTTGGACACTTCCAGGGATGGGGCAGCCACAAATTCCCTGGGCACCCTGTGCCAGGGCCTGCCCACCCTCCCAGGGAACAATTCCTTCCCAATATCCCATCTAACCCTCCTCTGGTTCACTGAAGCAGATGGATGCACTCCAGCGACCACCAGCCCTCCCTGCTGAGACCCCTTGGCTCGTGACCACAGCTCCTCCCCAGGGCTGCTCCCTGCTCCGAGACAGAGCCATAGCTCTGGAGCCAGAGCTCAGCCCGCACTGCAGTCCCTGTCAGCTCCCCACCAAGATTTGTGGGCTGTGCAGAATTCCTTATTGACATTTAAAGGTCTCGGACAACCGGCCCTACACATCTTTGTTAGGAAGGATGGGATTCACTTCACCCGAATCTGCTGCCTTAAAGTTCAGAGTCAAGTGTAAGATATTTCTGCCTGGTTCAGGGACAAGCAGCACGCCCAGGTCCTGTCACTGCCCGTGGGGTCTGTATGGCCACCAAAACCTTGTGCTCCTTGGCACAGGAGGCTTGGAAAAGGAAGCCAGTCCTTCCTACACAGACTGGACACGCATGTGCCACGTGGTTTGGACGGGCAGTGAGGTGACCAGGATGGCAGCAAACTGCCCAATTTCCTCCTCTGGAGCAGGGCACAACCAGGAGACAACCCCCCTGCCAAAATGTGCCAGCAGGAGACAGGGGGAGCACGGAGAGGCTGAAAGCCAAGGGAAGGGGGTTCCATCCTTGGGAAGCCCTGATCCAACCAAGGAGCAAGGGACAGAGACAGAAGCACAGGCAGTACCTGGAGCACTGCCTGGCAGGGCACTGTCCCTCCATCCCTGTCCCAGGGAAGCGTTTGGGAAGGCACAGGGAAAAGCCTGAGGTCTCCTGCCTAGGAAACAGGGACTCCAGCCTTGAAGGAGGAAAGCAATTTGGGTGAGAGTGGTGATGAAACGATCGAGTTCTCAACCCGATGGAAAGCCGGGGAATATGGATAATGGACTTCAAAAGCCAGATTTCAAAAAATTCAGGAAGCTGGTAGATGGGTTCTCCTGGGAAAATAATCACAAAGAAGGGGAGAGCTGGCAGTTACTGAAAGAGACTTTATTACACACACAGTGGCAGGCTATCCCTGTGCAAAGGGAAGGTAGGAATCCTAGGAAGAGGCTGCTGTGGCTGAATTCAGAGCCATTCAATGACCTGGGAATAAAAAAGGAATCATGAAAAAAATATGGAAACAAGGGCTAATAATTAGGGATGGGTATAACAGAGCCACAATGGCATAGAGGAATAAAGTCAGCAGCTCTAACATGCAAAACAAGTTTTAATTAGCAAGAAATGTGAGAAGAGAATAAAAAGACTCTTGGATTTGTTCAAAGAAAAAGGAAAAGGAATGCTGGGTCCATCACCAAGCAGTCAAGGAAAGCATGTGGCAGAGATCCTCGGTGCCATGT
The DNA here is from genome assembly GCA_013397915.1 of Daphoenositta chrysoptera. Lineage (NCBI taxonomy): Eukaryota > Metazoa > Chordata > Aves > Passeriformes > Daphoenositta > Daphoenositta chrysoptera. The sequence goes on from VZRO01000219.1 coordinate 104,749, forward strand.
CTGATTGTATCTGTGTGAAGGCAGGTGTACGGTCAGCAGACAGCTCCAAAATTCGTATTAACAGGGAGAGAGATGGCTTTCAGGCTGGAGCACGGAGAGAAGAGGGGTTAAAAAAAAATTAAACTGGCAGAGATTGAGGAAGGTCTCTGGAGAGTGATGAAAAATCGGGCAGAAACGTCGCTGAGCCACCAGCGCTGCTCTTTGGGAGCTCGTGGAGGCCAGCAGCAAGGGCAAGAAATCTTCATATCTTTAAGTAAAAAAAACCCAGAGCTGTAGGCAATCATCTCAGCTTCAATCACTGGGAAGATACTAAAACAAACGATGAAACTATCATAGCTTGTAAGGCCCGGGAATTTAATAAAGTGAGAAAAAAACCCCACATCCACCACCAACACGAGTTTGTCAAGAACAGATCATGTCAAACCAACCTAATTTCCGCCTTGACAGGATAACTAGACTTGGTGGATAAGAGGAAAGCTGTAGACATGATATACCTTGACTTTAATAAGGCTCCTGACGCCAGTCCCACGCGGCACCTCCGAGGAAAGTTGAGGAAGCGCGGAATGGATGTAATCGCCGAGGCTGGGGGCAGAGGGGAGGAGGGAGAACAGCCTGTTGACAAAGCGCTCTCAAGGAGTGCTTATCTATTATTTACAACCATGCCAGGAGGGCAACCTACAGCGGGATTCCTCCGGTGTCTGTCCGAGCCCTGCTCTCTCCAGCATTTACATTTAACTGCTTGCGTTACGGAGCCGGGAGCACGCCGATGGAAATTTGTAGATGATGCCCAGCCAGGAGGAGAGGGGCTGGAAGGTTTCTGAGGGTAGGACCAGAATTCCAAGTCTGCTCTGGAAATAAGCAATAGGAAATCCACAATGGACAGCCGTGATGTGATACACTCAGAAAGAAAACATCGAACACGTGGATAAAAAGGAGAGGGAAAACCCAGGGAACTGGGGTGTTAGAGCAGCCCACAGATTATGGAGGATTCAACCGGGCTACAGAAGATGGCAAATCTTAACATGAGTGTTGTAAAAAGGACAAAGGAGAATCGTTTTGCTCCACTTGGTTTAATGCAAGGGCTCAGCTGCAGAGCTTCAGCCCAGCCTGGACACGGGGTTCTCGGAAAGGTAAAGGTCGAGTCACCGCAACTTAACACGTTATCACCTCCCCACCGACCCGTGCTGACACTGTGTCTTCTTTCCCAGCACATCTGGCTGCCCTGAGCCCGCAGCTGGAGGTTCCCTTTCTTCTCGGATCAATCCAAAGTGCGTTTGCCACGGTGCAAGACACACATCTCTAATCGATGTGGAGCAATTGATTGCACGTCCCAGCCGGGACGAGCCGGGGTGAATCCACGGAATAGCAATGAAATGGGTAAGAGATGCAGACAACCCCAGAGAAAGATGAAAGACGCCGGGGTTTGCTTTGTCACTAAAGGAGAAGATTGAGTAAGAACTGACAACTCTCTTCCCTTACATAAATATCATACAAAGCAGGAGGGTAATTATTTGCCTCATCCCTTCAAAGAGACAGAAGAAGAAAACACTAATTTGCAACAGAGGTTTTGTTTGGGAGCTTGGAATAACTTTGAGGCTGGTGAAACCCTTGCAGAAGGGCTCTATCAGAAGAGGGCAGCTCAATGGGGCAGGTCCCACATGTGCCCAACTCCAGTGGAGGGAGAAACCAGCTGGGAACCACCCAACCCTAAACCCACAAAGCTCATTCTATGAGCTATTCTCCAGACCATCACATAGGAACCTCTCAGGTCCACAAAACTGTTGCAGCAGCATAAAACCTGGGCCACAGACTGTTCCCTCCTGCTGGCAAGCCCAAGTCCTCTCTGTGACATCCAGATCTGTCTGCGAGCTCTGCGCACCAGTGGGAGCAAGGGCTCCACCGTCTCAGACAGTGTGACCCCACAAATCACAGCAAGACACACTCAGCACTTTTATTCTTTATTGTTGCAGTTCAGACAGCTCCATTATTTATCCAGATTACTTATTCATGTTCCATTTCCAGGGACAACCTGCTGCACTGGATAGAGCGATCATCGCCTCTGCTCTCCGCTCTCCCCCAGCTCCTGTCCCACTTTAGGTGGTATTTGGCCACACTGTTTGTGTAAGAGCATTGACTTTAACGAGAGAACCACTCCATCCATCCCAGGCCCTCTCCTGCACCACCCAAGGGCTCTGACAAGGGGAGGCTTGAAAAAGCTCAGCCCAAAATGACAGCTAAGCCTCAGACAGTGACTGACAGAAGCACTGAACGTTTCCCGAGGCGACTCAATCAGAACAGGTTTTCTGGCCATCGTTAGAAGCTAAACCAATTCCAACAAATATCACTCCTACCTGGAGGGACAGCAAGGGCTCGTCATTAAGAGCAAGGTGGCAGCTGGCCTGGATTAAACAGAGCTATCTAATATATTTCCATATATCGCCCTCATTTCAAGGCTGCACCTCAGAGGGCAGATGGACCTTTACATTTTTGCAAAGATTTGAAGGCTGAAAGGGTATCGTGATGTGCTGTCTCCAAGCTCAGATCTCAACCTCTGCTCTCAGGCCAGGCCCCAAGCACAACTCTCCCTCCCACACAAGACCACTTCACCCAAGCTGAGTGGGATTGGTGGCTCCTGAACCCACCCGGGCCTGGGAAACACACCCTCCTGTCAGGGGGCTCAGTTTCAGTGCTGACATTCAAGTTTCACCCCCATGAGAAAGCATTTAGAGGAGGAAAAGTATTTCTAAGGGCAAAACATTATTGCCAGAACTTGTGACTGCTCCTCTGCCAAGCCCCAGGTGGATCCAGCACCTCCAGGTACCATCAGCATCAGGTCAAACCCACATCTGCAGCATCTGTCCCCTCCACCACACCTCCCTACGGCACACACCACTTTCCCAGGAAAACACTGAGGTGAAAGGAGTTAAAAAACCCCTCAGAGCAACGGAGTGAATTCCCTAACAAAATGCTTAACTCCTGTGAAATCGCGGGAGGGTTCTCCAAGGAGCGATTACGAGCGGAGCAGGCGCCTAACGAGGCTGCAGACAGCGCTCCAGACACACATTCCTGACTGTCAGACAGCCAGGGCTGCACCCCACGGCAACGGGTGCTGAGCACACAGAGACACGAGAGAGGAGAGCACTGCCAGCTCCCAGAACCGACAGCGCTCAGCAGAGTCAGAAAGGAGGCGTGGAGTGGTTTGAGCTGGAAGGAAATCTAAAGCTCATCCCGTTCCACCCCCTGCCATGGGCAGGGACCCCTCCCACTGTCCCAGGCTGCTCCAAGCCCCAATGTCCAGCCTGGCCTTGGGCACTGCCAGGCATACAGGGGCAGCCACAGCTGCTCTGGGCACCCTGTGCCAGGACCTGCCCACCCTCCCAGGGAACAATTCCTTCCCAATATCCCATCCAGCCCTGCCCTCTGGCAGTGGAAGCCATTCCCTGTGTCCTGTCCCTCCATCCCTTGTCCCCAGTCCCTCTCCAGCTCTCCTGGAGCCCCTTTAGGCCCTGGAAGGGGCTCTGAGCTCTCCCTGGAGCCTTCTCCTCTCCAGGTGAGCACCTCCAGCTCTCCCAGCCTGGCTCCAGAGGGGCTCCAGCCCTTGGAGCATCTCCGTGGCTGAGCCAGAAGCACTCTCAGCCCAGAGTAGCAGGTGCAGCAATTTTTAGCGATTTGCTCAGTATTTCACCACTCTTACTTAAATTCTTACTCATAAAAATACAGGGCAAAAGCGCAGATAGAATCATCTATCACAGATATGGATCAGAGACATCCTCACGTGGCCATCACCGACCTCCTGTCACCACCACCACCCCCAGCTCCTCACCTACCAGCAGACATCTATTTCCAGGTCACTTGCAGAGAGCTACAACAGGTGCAAAGTCCTAAAAAATCACATTTTAGTGCTTGAATACCCCCAGCTCCAACTTCCAGCCTCTTCTCCGAGTTGTCCTTTGAGGTGCAAAGCAGCGGCGGTGGCTGAGAGATGCTCTAATCAGTGCATCTAATTTCAAACGGTGTAAGGACCATGTTATGCCTTGGGATAAACGGGAAAGGCTGCCATTGAAGTCAAAGAGAGGCAGGCACTTCAGAAGCTGGAATTTGGCCTCAAAAACAAAAAAGCCACTAAAACTCAGATATTAAAGTGCATTTAAAAACATAATAAGGCAGATTAGCAATCAAACCGAGCGGCTCGCTGGGGGACTGATAACTGGGGAGGATTCTAAAGGCACATATCACCACTGAAAAAAGGCCCAAAAAGCCTTGTTTAGAGTAAAAATGATTTTTGATCCAAAAAACCGGCATGGAAACGCCGTTTTTCTCATGCATTTTCCATGAGAGAACAAGCCCAATCAGCCTTGTTTTAAGCAGCGATGCAGAAGCTCCCACCTGGAGTGTTCTGCACTGGGAGGGATGGGAAATTGCCCGGTGACTCAGGAGCACCATGCACACAAGGGACAACCTTGTCCCTCTCCTGGATGCTCAAAGCACTTTTGACTCATTCAGGGAATCACTCGACCCAACCCCATCCCAACTTTCTGAACCACAAAGGAGCTGTAAAAGTCTTGCTCCTTCACTAATCCTCCTGGAACTGGGCCTTGGAGTTTATTTCCCATTAAAACAGCCAGGAAGGAGACATCTTTTATCTCAGCACTATCCCAAAACACGGAGTAGGCACTGGGAGGAGTCAGCTCTGGGACTGGGCTGGGGGGAGGTGTGTGGAAGGGTGGGGAGGATGGTGACAGCTCAGCCTTTTCCTCCAAAGATTTTCTCGGCAATTCTGGAGGCAGCAACTTCTGAGACAGCGCCGTGTTGAGCTGCGGAGGCTGAAGCACTTGTTGCTACAGCTCCAGACCTCCTGCTGCCTTCAGACCGAGGGATCAATACAGGGTTTGACACCCCTCGGGCCTCCCTGTGCCTGCAGGCCAGCGAGGGATGACCCAGGGCCACCTCCTCCGAGGCCTCCTTCTGCCTCACGGCCTCCTGAGCTCTTGGCTTTGCAGAAATCCTCCTGCCCAGGCGAGCTCAGCGGTTCCAGCTCCCCAAGACTGCTCCGCTGAGCTTACTCCCAACCAGATTCAACGGCTGGATTTTGTCTGGAAAGGTTGGGAAATAGAAGGCATCTCTTCCCGTGCTAAACCTCGGAAGCTTGGACAGTAACCATCTTGCAAAGAAGGGGCAGATGGCCCATGCTCAACCCAAATTCCACATGTATTAGCCCAAAACGTGGTTCAGGACTACTCAATCTCTGAAGTCTCCGTACAACTCAAGGGACACCTCCCTCACGCCACCAAACCCCTTTAAGGTGTCAAAACCAGCAGGTGATCAGCATCAGAAGGTGCTCACCGTGACAGGGCTGGAGCTCAGGGGTCCAGGGAAATAGGGTGGGATGTCCTTCTCCCATGGGACCTGGGGCCCCACCCATGCGGGGGAAACCAGTAACCCCCATGCCCTTGTAGATCCCTTTCAGCTCAGGATATTCTATGATTAACTACAACCAGGATCCCTGTCAAATCTTCCCAGTGTGGTCTGAGTGGCTTTTCCAAGCTGATCCCCCCCATCCAGCACATCCTACGTTCACGGGGTGCTCGGCTCACTCAAAACATGGGGTGCCCAGGCCTTGTCCCTTCAGCTGGGGTCAGGGAGACTGAAAACGTAAGTGTATAATCCTTTCACAAGTTAATTAAAGTACCCATCCACCCTTCGCTCAAACCATTAGCCATGGGTGTTTACAATTAATTACTTGGAACCAAATCAAACAAACAAAGAGAAGACACGGGAAGAGGAGAGAAAGCCAAGCAGAGCCAGGGCATTCCTGCAGCAGGGCATTAGCAGGGCTCATCCCTGCCTCCCAAAGCAAGGCACAACCCCTTTTAGCCAGCACAAGGGTTGCTGGAGGTGGGGACCCTGCTTCAAGTTTGGGTGTTACCTCGAGCTCCCTCTGTGACCTTGGGAAAACCTCCCTGTCTCTCCCTGCTTCATGCCATGACCCATCGCTGTGCCCTTCCCTGCACAGCCTCCTTTGCCCTTGAAGTGCGAATAAAGCACAAATAAATGATTTACAAAGCTCGAGAGCCCTTTGGTGAGGCACTTGGGGGGGCAGGAGTCAGCACTCCCAGCCCCGACTTAGCCCCAGCCCCAGGACTCGCAAAAGAACTGCAAGAGATCGAAGGAGCCGAGAGCAGATCCTTCCACCTGCAGGGAAAGGCTGGGAAGGGCTCCTGAATATTGCAAGGAGGGCAAGCAGCTCTCCTCCCGCACCGGTGGAGACCGTGTCCCCAGCTGAAGCTCTCTGCCCTGGTTTATCTCCTCTTTTCCATGATCTCTCTCCTTTCTGAAAGCTTCATTTCAGCGCAGGTATGTGAGGGGAGAAGGGGAGGTGGGGATCAGGGAACCATCCTTCCTTTTCTCTTCTTTATTTCCCTTGCATTTCCTTCCCTCTCATTTGCTGCCAGCTACGCTCTATCTCTTATCCCCAACCTCTGTCTCCTCCATGCCCTCTCTACTCCCCATCAAGACAGGGTTTAATGTCTTTCCATCTCTTCCCGGGTAAATTGCAGCGAGTCTGCCGGCTGCTCGGGTGGAACACACTGTTTTATATGCGCCATAAAGGGAGAGAACTCTGTAAACAATATTATTTTTAATAAAATCCAAGTCTTTGGCAGGCCAGCTGCTTTTGTGTCTGTCTTAATTTAATCAGACGATCAGCTCTCTCAAGCAGCAAGAGGGAATGAAAAGCATTAGCAAGGAATCAAGGAACTGGTGAGGAAGAGACATGATTTCCATCAAGAGCTTTCCGGCCCAGTGTGTTGCTATGAGAGCAGGACCAAGTTTTCGGGAAACAGATTCCCAAAACAACTTTGTCAAGGTGCAGGAAGGACATGGGCACATCTGGGCAGAACACTCATCCTGTAGCGCTTGAAAAAGAGCTGCCGTGGGCGATGAGTAGAAAGATATTTTCAGTCAGAGCAGATCACTGTGACATTGGAGGTGTCTGACATAGCCCACGCTCCCGAGGATGGGAATGTGCCCAGTTTGGTGACCCCCAATTCTTGCACCCAGGCACAGCCACCCAAACCAGCACCCATCAGCTCCCTGTCCATAGCCAAAACCCAAACCAGCCCCGTCTGGCTGGTCAAAACTCCAAATCAATACAATGTTAAGGATTAAATATTAAATTCTGCAAATGTATCCCCCAAATCCAGTCGAGGCTGGATCCAGGCTGGATCCAGGGTAAAAGTTGCCTCCAAAGAGGGGAGGGGGGAGATGGTGTTGGCAGCTGGAGCAAGGGGAGAAGGAGAGCAGCCCTGAGCAACCCCTGCCACGCAGCGTCGTGAGCAGCAGCTGAGTTTGAGAGGTGTCACTTACAGACAGCCAAAACCTGGCAGAAACAGCTGATTTCGTGACACTTCTGTTCTTCAAGACCAAGCAACAGCCAGCGAGCATCTGCCGTGGGCAGACAGCTCCTTTCCCTGCTCCAAAGCCTCCCAGAGGCTTCACCGCCAGCAGGCTCAACACTTGGCCGTGATGTCCTCTGAGCCTAAACCATTCCAGATGTGATTCCTGCCTCCTTCTCATACCTCTTTGGAGGATTTTTGGCAGCTAGAGCAGCCCAGAGCAGAGGGCAGGGCTCCCCTGCTATGGGAGTGATCGAGGGTTCCACTCTTCCACTCAAAGCCACAAATCCTTCAGAATAAAAATCCTCCAAAATCTGAAATAATAAAAGCTAATTACAGACACAAAGTAAACAAATTAATTGATGTTTACTTGTTTACCCAGTCACCAGAAGATTGTTAATGACTTAACATGTATTTTTAAGATATTAAAACATGCTAAGGCACAGGCATAAATATCCCTAGTAAAGCAAACATGGTGCTCGGCACTGCAAAGGAACTAAAATTAGTATTTAATTACAAGAAATCGCTCGAAGTTCTTTTGCTACCATTAATCACTTTCAATTATGAATGTAATTATAAGTCATCTTTTCTCTTTGGGTGGTCGCTGCTGGGACCTGGAGCGGTGACCCTGCGCTCCAGAAGAGAGAACCCCGCTCTGCCCGCCAACGACAGCTCCTCGCCGGCTGTGCCACGGGGATGGATCAATTAGTGCCTCCACCGAGCTCCCGGGGAGCCAAGGGCATGCAAACAAGGAGAGGGTGAGGGGGAAGATTGAGTTACTTCATCCCCACCGCCTGCACTGGTTTGTACACTACCCACCCGCAGCAGAATCAGGGCTACCGAGACGCTGATGTGAAAAATAGCCCGTCCTCAGATCATTAAAGGACGAGATGATAATGTTATCTCTTGCTACGAGGCAAATCAAAGGCTTGAGAGTTCCCTCCGTGCGACAGGAGCTGCTGCAGTGGGGACACGTGGCAGCTCACTCCGTGCAGGCCAAAAACTGGTCCCCTGCACCTCCTGGCTCTGCCCTCGCCCTCCACCCGGGCTGCGCCACGGTCAGCATCACCTCCTGCCATCTGAGGATGGAGCATGCTCACTGCAGAGGGGATTTTCAGCTACGGCTGAGTTCCCAGGGGAATCTGCATCGGGAATCTGCGAAACGTAATTAAGGAAAGCAAATTTATTAGCCATAAGCTCTGATTTTTTTCTTTTTTTTTTNAGGTGGTACTTTTCTTCTGGGCAACTTGCAAATCAAAAATAAAAAGCTGAAAACTCCCTCTCTGCTCAGTGCTCAGCCTCCTTCATCAGTTGAGGCTCCGCTCAAAGAGTTTGGGATGTGGAATCCAAGCCCTGACTGCAGGCGGTCAGTGAAATAAATCCTCGTGTGCAGGCAGCTGCTGCCAGAGCATCTCCAACCTGGGACACCCCTGATAACCAGGACAGCCCACCACGAGCTGCTGCCTCGACTGCCCCCAAATCCCTTCAGCCTCACAGCCTGCTCCTGGCACTGCACAGCACCAAAGAGGAGCAGAACACAGAAAATAACGTGGAAGATCAAATGGAAACGCTCCCTTTTGGTTCCCTTGGTACTTCTGCGCAGGGAATGTGATTAGACTGTCCTTATCTTGGTGGGAACAGTTGTTAGCAATAATGAAATCATCCAGTCCTTTTCTTTTTGAAATCCAGCCACATCCTTTGGCTCCAGGAAACAGGGGCAGTGACATGTGCTGTTTTCACAAAAAGCCACAAGACAACATATTTCACTGCAGTAAATTCTCTTCCTCAAGTGGAGAGCAAAGGAGAGAGGTTTCAAGGACGCGAAAAGTTTCAGCCAAAAGAAAGGGCTGAGCTGAACTTCTGCCCATCTGACACTTCCCAAGAAGTTGGCTCTTCACAACCTGAAGAAGTTTGGATGACGACAACCCTTGCTGCTTTTGTCTCTCTCCTTCTGCCTCAGCTCCTGCGAGGATAACAGCGATCGTGCACAGAATTTCCAAGCCGACACGAACTCCGAGAGGATGGCTCTCTACAGGGGAAAGCCCAGCCCCTGGAGGACGGACACTCCACTCCACGTGCCGGCCAAGAGTCCAAGGAGGACTCACGCCAAAACCTCCGCATGTTTCTCCCAACAACTACTCGTGACCTGCTCGGAGTCGGGAATGCTCTTGCCAGGTTGTAAATCAAGCCAAACTCATCCTCACCTCATCCCCTTGGACTCCTCTCCAGCCCAAGACCCAGATTCCCTGCTGGACCTTCCTGTCAGCCAGAGGTCAGCCCTGAGGGGGACACAGGACCACGCTGCCCCTCGGGTGGATGACACACGTCAGGACTCAGCACCTGAATTAACCAGGCCCCATCCTGGGCTGCCTCCTAATTAGCGGGCAGGATTTCAGCGTCCTCCGGTCCTTGGCTGAGTCCCTCCTTCCCTCTGCTCCTCGCTCGTTCTGCTCACTGAACTAATTGCCAAGCGCCTGCACCCTGGGTGTCTGCTGCTGTTGGAGGAGATTAGTATTTTTACAGAGGGGGAAAAAAAAAGATTAAAAAAAAAGATTGTGTTTTTTAAAGCAGATGAAAGGAGAGCCCAAGGAGATGTGCATTTGACTCTCAAACACGCTCCTTCAAGTCTCCCTCAGCAGTACTTAAAGGCGTTTCCAAAGCAAGACTTTATGAATGCTAAATGAACCCGGCGCCTTGTTCCTCTGCCACAAGAAAAGAAAAAAAAACTTATCTTTTATATACAATATTTCCTTTATGGCTGGCACGGCGCATCATGCGTTGCTGCTACCAGCCCCACTTCAGACACCGACGCTGACCTTCACAAAGTCACAGGGACACCACCAGCTCCCCGGGCTGGAGCAACACAGAGCTGGGCAGGGGTCAGGGAGCCCGGCTGGATCCAGGCAGCCACGAATGGATCCATCTGCTGCTCTCCAGTGTGGGTCTAGGCCACAAAAGAAGCGCTCTGAAACCAAGTTCTTTGCAGGTCGCAGGCCAGAAGGAAACGAGGGCCTGGTTGTTTATTCTTTACATATTTATATGTTTCTAGGAACAACCGTGGATTGGAGGTCAGTGTTACCACCTCCTCCATCTTTACAGGTTCACAGAATAGTCCATCACACATTCTCCACCCAGGAGAAAAGAATGTAAACTAAAGTTACAGTTAACTAAAACATTGCTATGTTTATAGAAAGTGTGTGAGAAACTTTATCAAAGAACCAACACACAGAAAACTGCAAGAGACAGGGCAACACTCCAGGAAGAGCGAGGTGAGACCACCACAAATGGGGAAATGTTCAAAATCTTGCTTTCCATCGCTGTCATCTTGGATGACCCAGCCAAACCGGGGATGTTGGTTGATTTCTCCAGAAAGGTTCCTCAGGAAGCAGCTTGGTCAAAATGGGATGGGGGATGATGAACCAAGAGGGAAAGAGCAGCAGCCCAGCAAAGCAGAGGGACACAGGAGAAAACACCCTCTGATTGAACACCCTCTGACTGAACATCCTCTGATTGAACACCCTCTGACTGAACACCCTCTGACTGAACATCCTCTGACTGAACACCACCTGCACCATCTGTACCAGCACCTCTACATCACCAAGGCGTGCTGCTGAGGTCCTCGTTTGGGTGTCCAGCACCCAAACTCTCCTTGATTCCAAAAAGCACAAGGAAAAGCACATCAATGCATCCAAACACCTTTGGCCATCTGGGTCATCAAGTCAAGGCCACCCGACGCTTTTCCTAACGGAGCAAACAGCCCAACCCAGTGCCAAGACTGACCCCCACCACCCTCACTGTGCAGATTTCCAGCAGGACTGCTTTTCCCTGCCTGTGGAATGGGTAAGAAGTGCCTTTAGCTCCACACAAAACACTCTAAGAAGATGGTCCACGCTCTTAGGAAATCACCCACCCAAAGGAAGTCTTGGGAGATTTAATTAGCTGCAGTCTGTGCTGTTTGAGCTTGTTAGGTGCTATATAATTGCTAAATATTATTATTATCTCTGCAGGTACAGCAGTTTGTTAGGATAATGATAGTGATTGACATTTCCCTGGCATCTTTCATCCCAACCAGATCCCATTTTACTCTATTATAAGACACTTTTCCGCCTTGACTCTCCATATGTCTCCAAACTGTCAACAGGATCATAACCAGCTCAGCTTTGCCAAAAGAAATAAAGGCAAACTGGCTCATGGAAGTTCACGGGATATATCACAAGCTGAGCAAGTTCAGCTTCACGCTCAAGAACTCAAGTTTCACAGGCAGGTGTGGTAGAGGCAGAGATACACGGGCTCCACTTCAACGTCAACATGGAGCAAAGCTGCAAGAAGTGGTCCTGGAAGCCACCACAGCACCCAAAAACCTCCTTTGTCCATCCCCATCCCCTTCTCCTGGCAAAGCAGCAGTGGGTACCACAACCCAACCACCACTATGAAAAATATATCCCAGGGACAGCAAAGCAGAGGGGCCACCGAGTGATTAATGGGAGACTATCAGTTTGGGATAGGTCTCTAAATTCTCATTAAGTCAGGTGCTGAGGCATCGCACATTAATCCAGAACATTTCCCCTTCGGCCCAAACAAATAAATAACTCGTGTATAATTCAGGGAGAACTGGGTGGAGCCATCTCTCTCCCTCTCTCCGTCTCTTTCCAACTAACCAGTGAATAAAACATCGCCCACAAATCTATTAGGCTAATTTTAAATCCTGACAATTTAGCAGCACTTCAGCAAGATAAGAGCCATTTATTAAAAGCCACAGTTCATTAAGCCAAATGCTGCTGGCGTATTTACTCAGAGAAACGGAGCTGGGCTCGGCTCTCACCCAGACCAGAAGTCTCCAGAGGAGCAGGAGTGATCCTGTTTCACCCAAAAAGAGAGGCCAGCATGAACCTTGCCCCACCTCGAGCACGTGTGGGGCTGCACGTGCTGCCCACCAAAGGAGCTGGGTGTCCCTGCTGCCTTCTCCCCTCTGGGATGAACACGGAGCAGAAGTCGTGGGATGCTCTGCAGCTTTGTCACCCAGAGCTGTGACAAGTCCCCAGGCTTTGCCCCACCACTCTGTGGGACTGTTCCCAAAAGGATCAGCACCCCAGTCCGGATCAGGATGGCACGGCTTTGGAACCATGCCCGTTAGTGGCAAGCACAGATTGACTTTGGAGAGGGATGGTTGCTTCCAACCACGAGCTGGGAGAGGGCTACTGAGGAGGAACTGCTGCTTGCCAAAGGCACCAGATTGCACCCGGAGCTTTCCTTCCTCCAAGCTGCCTCTTGACATCTCTGCTGATGCCCTCTGCTGTGCCAGGGCATCGGCTCCCAGGGGCTGGGACTGTCACAGGGGGTGCTTTGGGACACACGGAAAGGGCTGGAGGCTTCCAGGGCACTGGCAGGAAAGAGATGGACTGGGCAGAGGGAGCAGCCCTGCCCTCTGGGAACTGGGATCTTTGTTACCCTTCACAAGGGATGACTGGGATGCTCCACCCAAACCAAGACACCACAACCCGTAAAGCCAAGCTATGCATGAGCCCACCTCAGACCTACAAAATTCGCCCAGCAAAGATGTGCCCGAGCACGGCCTGGCAGAGCAGACATGGCCTTATCAAGCCCTGTGCCAGCATGGATGAGCTCATTCCACCTGGGAACCCCAGGACACATGGAACTAGAGGATTTTTAAGGTCGCTTGCAACCCAAGCCATCGTAGGATTCTCTGATCCTGGGGCTCCCAGCGGCATGGGAAGGAGGGAGGGTGAGGGGCTCTGTGGTACCCGGGAAGGAGGGATGGTGAGGGGCTCTGTGGTACCCGGGGGGAGGGATGGTGAGGGGCTCCGTGGTACAGGGGAAGGAGGGATGGTGAGGGGCTCTGTGGTACCCAGGATGGAGGGATGGTGAGGGGCTCCGTGGTACCTGGGAAGGAGGGATGGTGAGGGGCTCCGTGGTACCTGGGAAGGAGGGATGGTGAGGGGCTCTGTGGTACCCAGGATGGAGGGATGGTGAGGGGCTCCGTGGTACCTGGGAAGGAGGGATGGTGAGGGGCTCCGTGGTACCTGGGAAGGAGGGATGGTGAGGGGCTCTGTGGTACCCAGGATGGAGGGATGGTGAGGGGCTCCGTGGTACCTGGGAAGGAGGGATGGTGAGGGGCTCCGTGGTACCTGGGAAGGAGGGATGGTGAGGGGCTCTGTGGTACCCAGGATGGAGGGATGGTGAGGGGCTCCGTGGTACCTGGGAAGGAGGGATGGTGAGGGGCTCCGTGGTACCTGGGAAGGAGGGATGGTGAGGGGCTCTGTGGTACCCAGGATGGAGGGATGGTGAGGGGCTCCGTGGTACCTGGGAAGGAGGGATGGTGAGGGGCTCCGTGGTACCTGGGAAGGAGGGATGGTGAGGGGCTCTGTGGTACCCAGGATGGAGGGATGGTGAGGGGCTCCGTGGTACCTGGGAAGGAGGGATGGTGAGGGGCTCCGTGGTACCTGGGAAGGAGGGATGGTGAGGGGCTCTGTGGTACAGGGGAAGGAGGGATGGTGAGGGGCTCTGTGGTACCTGGGAAGGAGGGATGGTGAGGGGCTCTGTGGTACCCAGGGGGAGGGATGGTGAGGGGCTCTGTGGTACCCAGGGGGGGAGGGATGGTGAGGGGCTCTGTGGTACAAAGGAAGGAGGGATGGTGAGGGGCTCTGTGGTACAGGGGAAGGAGGGATGGTGAGGGGCTCCGTGGTACCCAGGACGGAGCCAGCAGGGAGGGAGCTGTGCCAGCATCGCTGCGAGGAGCCGGCGGCAGAGGGCAGTGGAGAAATCCCATCTGGCAGAGTTTGTGAGTGTAATTCATTCCAGCGGGAGACATCCAAGAGACTTTATCAAGTGCAATTGTCCCACTGCGCCTTTCACCTGCACACACTTGCAAGACAGTCTGGAGTGACTACAGAGTATCCCTTTACAGTCAGAGCTGAAAGGAGCATTATAAAGGTGAATTAACATTTAAAAAGAACGTAAAAAACCCAGAACTGTTCTAATGATGATTAATGGGAAGCTATAAGGGAGGCCGTGACCTCCTGGTGTCATTAAATGGATTGGCAGGTTTCTGAGCATTAATTATAAATAGCCACAGGAGTTTGAGTGCTTAGCAGAACGATGATAAATCCATGACACAGGCACAGGGACAGGGAGCCAGGAGCATGGGGGAACACGTGCCCGTGTGTGCACGCACAGGGCTCGGCGTGCAAGGGAACACGGGTGTGCACGTGTGTCACACACAGGAAGGAGGCAGAAAGCCAAGAAAAGGTGGAAACGAGTCCATCTGAGGATACTGCTGTGTTTGGGTGGAGAGAAAAATGGGTAAATGATAAATTAGGCACAGCCAGTCAATCACATTTTCTAAATGTTTTATATCCCAAAAGCTATAAAAGCAATATTCCTTTCTGGCCTTATTGGAGCCATTTCTGGAAGGCAATCACATCTGTTTCCTCGGGGATTTGAGCTGAACTGTGCCTTGGCTTTTTTTTTTCCTTGCCTTTTTCTTCCCCTCCCCTTTCTATTTACTCTCTAGCCTGTTACCAAAGCAGGGTCAGAGCATGCATACAAATAGGGAGGAGGAGTGAGAAACAAACAGCCCTGAACCAGTGATGAACAGACAAAAAGTGGCTGCAAACTTCTCATGGCAAAGCCACAGCTCCAGTAATTAGAGGCCACACAGATTTTGGGTCAGGCAGCTCCCACGTTAGCGTTTCCTTTGCTTTAATGTGCATTATTCCACAATTTCATTGACATTATGGAGATCTGCATCCTGGGGCACTGCTGTGCATCACCTTGGATGTGCTGAGGCATCCAGCCTGCCTGGGATTTGCAGCATCTCTCAGTTCTCTTCCGAGAGCCTTTGGAGAGATGCTCATGGATTAAAGCCCAAATCCCTCTCTGCATCCCACAGGGGCCCAGAGCCGCAGCCTCGGAGGAACATTCGCTCCCTAAAGCAGAAGGTGGGGTTTTTGCAGGAGTTCCTTGGAAAGGGAGGATCAGCAAAGGGTGGGAGCCCGCAGATGGAGGGTCGGAACAAACACGGGATGAACGGAGCGAGGACCTCGGGTGGTTTAATGAGCTCTGCCGGCGAACCACAGCGACTGCGGAGGGGGAGAGCTCCTCTGGCTGCCAGCGACGAGAACAAAAGGCTCCGGGTGAGGTGCCAAAGGGGCAGGCCCATCCCCGGGCATCCAGACACCCCCTCAGCATTCAGGAGAGAGGCTGGAGGTCCAGAGCTGGCACAGCTCTGCACCAGCAGCCACATCCATCACCCAGCTGAGACAGCAGCTCCAGCATCCAACCACGGGACGTTTCCACTGGGACTGGGATCCCCATTTCCTCCTCCAGCACCTCCTGAACCCCTGTTCTGGTTTCTGCCCACTCCATGGGGAAGCAAAGGCACAAGTCACAATCCCCCCCCGCACTGAAATTTAAAATATTCCTGTTTAGATTTAAGTCTCATTACCATGCCGGGCCCTCCTGTATTATTTCAACTGATTGGAATATGGTGGCAAAGGAATAAGTTCTCCATACAATTTTCTTCCGATCCTATTAGTTGCAATACAATTACAGTGAATACATCAATTCTTCGTCCCAGCAGCTCCTGGAAAGAGCCACCTATTAAAAGCTGGCTTATTAATGGAATTGTACATCCAGGATTAATCGGGCCACGTTGGCCATTTCCATTTCTCACTCCACAAGTGCTTTTGTTTGCTTAATAGGCTGAAGTAACTTGAGAATGACACAACTTAGAGCTTCCCCCATTTGCTCTGCATATCGCCAGCAAATTTAATATCACTTTCCTCACTGGCGTCTCTCCGGGATAAAACCCAGCACGTGCTGCCAAGGAAATCCACACTGCGGGGCGGGGAGGGGTGGAAGGGGCTTTCTGCCTTTGGCAGAGCCAACAAGGGGAAACTCCTCATTGATCCAAGGCTTTAAACCCAAAGGGAAATGGCAGCACCAAAACAATTTGCCAAAGCCAGCTGGATGAGAGCCGCTGGAATATCACCCCATGAGCAGTTCGAAAGCTTCCCAACGCCCCTAAGAGCATCACCCCCTCCCCAATTTATGTGGGGGGTCCCCTCTGGCCCTCCCCGGTCCCTGGGAAGCCCCAGCCAATCCCAACCATTCCCCAGCATCATCCCTGCACTTGGAGGCAAGGACAGACATTCCTGTGGCAGCAAAGCCACTGCATGTTGAAGCACAGTAATACTGTATGACTTTTCCCTTTAATGGAATTTTTCTAGCCCACTAGGAAAAAAAAGACTCCATTAGCCATACTACAAAGGCTCCTACTTATTAGTATTTTAGAACAGCGGCAAAAACATTCCTTGAATCTAATTATTGCTGACAAATATGAAAATTGAAATCAAAGTTAAATTTTCAGCTACAGTGCCTCATTCGGCCGCGGCTCGCCCGCTCCCGACGATTGCATCAACACATTTATTCTGCTGAGCAGGCTCCCAGATTGGGCCCCCCCATTCCCTGCAGCCCACCCCTCCATCTTCGGAGGCATTAACTCTGACATATTCATCTCAACAGCCGGGCCACGGAACCAACTCCATGTTTACCAGTTGTAGGATCGGGGCCAGGCTTCCAGGGGCTGCAGAAGAAGGGAACAGAGCTTGCTGCTTGAAGAAGAAGGGAATGGAACTTGCTGCTTTTTTTCTTTTTTCCCCTCATTTTTTTAAAATTTATTGTTATTTATTTCCAACTTTGCTGTCTCCCATCCCCTCCCAGCCTGATCTCCAAAAGGATGATTTTGAATTCCACAAGACAGAGGATGTGGAAGGGAGGGGAGAATGGAGAGAGGGGGGAAATAAGGAAAAAAAAGCCTTGTCAACATATTTCCTTTCTCCTACCTCCCCCCAACATACTGTAAAAATCAATCCCCTTTGTCATTTTGCTCTGCTTGTGTGAATGTTTAATGGCTGTCGAGGGAGATAATGATTGCTGCTAGGAAATTCATTTCAGATTTGCTATTTATAAAGTACTTGGTGCTCAGGTGGGAAATTAACATAAGGAAGGGGGAAAGGGACCGAACCAGGGAAAAAAAGCAGCAGGAGAGGAGGGATGAGATGCTGCAGGGCTGCTTGGAAGGGGATGGGGCCCAAAGAGAATCTGGTCCCATCTCTCCTGGAACAGAGGGAAAAGGTTTGCATGGAGCAAGGATGGCACTGCCAGCCCCTTCCCAGCACCCACCCGGGGATGCGAGGACACAGAACCAGGATTAACCCCCAGGTGCCTGGGGGCTCCTGGAGCCAGCGGTGCTCCCCACACACCATCCATCCCCCAAAACCCAGCACCACCCAGGGATGCAAAGGACACAGAACCAGGATTAACCCCCAGGTGCCTGGGGGCTCCTGGAGCCAGCGGTGCTCCCCACACACCATCCATCCCCCAAAACCCAGCACCACCCAGGGATGCAAAGGACACAGAACCAGGATTAACCCCCAGGTGCCTGGGGGCTCCTGGAGCCAGCGGTGCTCCCCACACACCATCCATCCCCCAAAACCCAGCACCACCCGTGGTTTGTGCCCCGGCTCCCCCTCCAGCCCCCCATCCCTCTGGATCAACCCCAAACCTCCTGGGAGTCCCCTCTCCCCTCAAAGCCCCCCGACCTGTTGCCACGTGTGGGATTTTTGGATCCCGAGGGGATTCCCATCTGCGGTGCAGCCAGATCCCGCAGCACGAACGCTGCCATTGAGTTGCTAATTCCTTGTCTCAGAAGTTGCTTTTCACTTTCTGATTTTTCAATAATAGGCTTGGTATGAATCCCTTAAGCTTCTGAAATAAGCTGAAAAACGCTTTTCCAGCCATTTACATAAACACAAGTGGATCAGAAGGAATAATCATAGTTTATGCATTATTTGGGGGCTTTGGAGATGGTTTCTAATGTGGTGTCAGGTTTTGAAGCCCAAAACATACAATGGGAAGGGCTGACGTGCAGAAAAGCAGCACACAAAGTAAACAATAAATAATACACGTTTTCTTCCTGTCGTCTTCAGTGACAAGGAGGTTTTGGCTCCACCACTACCCCGGCCTCTAATGGATCATGGATCCTGCTCCTCGCCAGCTTTGTTCCAAAAAGGACTTCATTAAGAGAGATGTCACTCATCCTAAATCCAAATTCACCTCGTGCCAGCCAGCCCTGCCGCTCTCCTGTGCCTTGGCCCGCTATCAAAAACCCCAGTGCTGGCTTTGGGAATTGACTTTGGAAAACCAAAAGTCTAACGGAGGCACCTTCTGATCTCTAAATACCATCTGGCCTGTAGAAAGGGAATAAAAGCTAAAAACACCCAAACCAACCCAGGAACGTAGTGCTATTCAGCAGATAACTCCTCTAAGAGAGGAAAAAAGCCCCAAACACTAAAAAAAGAGAGAGACTATTATGGTATTAATGAACCCTGCTTTGCTCTGAGGGCCTGTCACGCTTCCAGTGAGGCGGGTCAGGTTTGGCTTTCAAACCAGTTCTTTAAATCAAGAATTCCGTTTCTGGTCAAATGGAAACATTAGCAAAGGATCTGTTTTGAAGAAATAACAATACAAAATGGAACAAGGCTGGAGACTCCAGGCTCTTTGATACCGCTGCAACGCGGCCTTCGGAGCTCCTTTTTTTTTTTCTTTTTTGTTTGAAATCACTTCACAACTTTGTACATAAAGCTTCGGCGAGCTCCGAAGAAACCGCTTCAAAAATCAATCCTTACTTTTCCCAGAATTTACTTGTGCCGGGAATTTGTGATTGTTCTTTTTTATTTCGTTTTTTGCAATTAGAAAAACCTGAAACATTCTGCTTCATTTCTAATATTACACAACTTCCTGTGGCAGTTCCCACTCCTTAGCAGCTGCTCTCTCCCACCGTGAGTCACTGGAGGATGTGAAACAACCCCATGGACTGAGCATTTGAGGTTTTCCAAGCTCCTTTCCAACCTAAATTGGGGTTTCCCAGGATCAGCAATGTGCAAGGAAAATACACCATCCCCTCACGGCCAGGCTGGATGGGGCTTGGAGCAACCTGGGACAGTGGAAGATGTTCCTGCCCATGGCAGGAGGTGGAACGAGATGAGATTTAAGCTCCTTTCCAACCCAAACCATTCAAAAAGGTTCTCAAAAAGAACAAAGGGATTTTTTTCTGTAATTTCCCAATAAAATCCCGGCCGAGCACCCACTCCCATCCTTCCTCCAAGCCAGGCCCAGCACGGCTCCAGCCACAGCTCACCCGTGCACAGAGGGGAACCTTCCACCCTCCTCCACATGGTCCTCGGGGCTGTGCTGGGACTTTTCACCCTGGCAGCACCTCCATCCCCGCTATCCCCATGGGAAGGCAGAGAATTCCATGCCAACCTCCAGCAGCGCTCTAGAGGAACACTCCAACCACCAGGAATTCAGGCGTGGTGGATGCCCGGAATCCTGACTTGCCCATACAGCTGCTACCAAGCATCTCAGAGTCGAGGCTCCTTTTTTTGACTGCCCTCATTAGTAAGCGAAGCATGTGGGAGGTGGAGGAAGGGAAAGTAGGAGGTGGGGGTAAGAATGCCAAGAACCAAACACTGTCTTTAGTGGGAACAGTCAACAGGACAAGGGGGCCACGGGGTCAATTAATTTACAACAGCTTTCAGCATTAGACATATTAACTGTGAAGCGCATCAAAAATCCGCGCTCTCCCTCCTGGCGGCAGAGAACAGAGCCCGGCGAGGCAGCACCTCTGATTTATTATTAACCAGGAGCAAGGTGCGTGCCTGGGGAGGAGGAGGGAGGGAGGTGGCTGCTCCTCCCGCAGCTCCAAATGTGCCGGGAGCAGGAGGGATGCGACGCCCGCAGGATGCACCCGTGGGAGGGCTGGAGGGGCTGGGGTGCCCCAAGGGGCAGCAACAAAGGGATCGCTCTCTGTAATCCTGGTTTTTCATGGAATGCCAGAATGGTTTGGCTTGGGAAGGGACCTTAAAGATCATCTTGTTCCACCCCCTGCCGTGGGCAGGGGGACCTTCCACGAGACCAGAGTGCTCCAAGTCCCGTCCACACTTGGACACTGCCAGGGATCCAGGGACAGCCACAGCTGCTCTGGGCCCCCTGTGCCAGGGCCTGCCCACCCTCACAGGGAACAATTCCTTCCCAATATCCCATCCAGCCCTGCCCTCTGGCAGTGGGAAGCCATTCCCTGTGTCCTGTCCCTCCATGCCTTGTCCCCAGTCCCTCTCCAGCTCTCCTGGAGCCCCTTTAGGCCCTGCAAGGGGCTGTAAGGTCTCCACGGAGCCTTCTCCTCTCCAGCTGAACAATCCCAGCTCTCCCAGACTGGTTTTTGCCTATAAAAGCTACTAAAGGCATGGAAACTCCACATACCAAGGGGTGGGTGCTGGCTGGCAATGGGAGACAGCAGCATGGCCTGGACTTCCACTCCAAAATCCCCAAATCTGGCACCGTGCTCATTTGGGCCCCTGTTTGAAACCAAGAGCTCAACTCCAAGTCCAAGTCACAGCTCCAAAACTTAGCCACAAACATCAGAGATGGATCAGGTTTGGGTCCTGCTGAGTCTAGCAGGAGATTTATCACTGCCCATCAAAGGAGAATGACCAGTAATGCTTAAAAAATCCTATTTCCCCTCTTTAAAGCTCTTCTCCCTTCAACTGGAGAATGAGCAAGGAAAGTTTTGCTCTTTCTTGCCACTACTGAAGTTTGGGAAGCAAAGGCAAACACACGTGAAGGTCTTTTTCTGATCCCTATGGCCAAATATTTGCTCCTCACTTGGTTTCCCTGGCTGAGGAAAGCTGAAGTCCACCTCCACCGACTGGAGCTGCCTGGGAAGAGCTCTCCCCATCCACTCCGTCCCAGTTTATCACGGAAAACAGCAAGCCCTGCTCGCTACCCTGACCTAGATCTGTCAACTGATCAATTTTTTCCCCATAGGGAAAAAATAAAATGGGGAGGAAATCACAATGTGGGTATTTTTAAGTGAAAACTGCAAGAAAAATACACAAAGCAGACACTTGTAATATTGAATGCACTCGTCTCGGGCGTCAGTCGAAGGAAGATGGAAAAACCGCGAGCCAGGGTTGCTGTGCTGGTCAAAATGCCTGCGTGGAGAAGGGAAAAGTAGCTTTTGCAAAACACAAAGATATCCCAAAACTGGCTGCAGCCTCCAGAGCACCCAGCTTGTACAGGGGGATGGTCCCTAGGATAGTTCAGAAGTTTAGTTTTACCAGAGGAGGTTTTCTCCAGGCTCCCAGCTCCCACCTGAGCCCCTCTGCTTATCAAACTGATATTTATCTCCTTTTGACCCGTGGGGCTCATCCCAAATGTGGGAAAGAGAGAGCAGCCCCACACCAGCTTGGACTTCCACAGAACCCCCAAATCTGGCACCTTTGCTCATTTGGGCCCCTGTTTGAAACCAAGAGCTCAACTCCCAGCCCAAGCTGCAGCTCCAAGCCTTTGCCATGAACATCTGACACGGACGATTTTTGCCTCCTCGTGTACCCACTGATGGCCACAGGCACCTTGTTCACCCGTGGTTTATGGCCAGTAAACGACTGCGTGTCCTCGGGTGTGTGCCAGCACTCACGGGGCCTCACGCAGCTCTAGCCCACCAGTGGGGCTCCTAAACCTGGTGTAGCTACAACACAAACCTACTCCAGCACGTGTTCCCGTGCTCTAGGGTAACTCGTTACACACAACAGCGTTTTGATTTCATTTTGATTTTTGTCATTTTGATCTCCATCTCTTTCGATGGAGACCTCTGCATGTCCACAGCGTAGAGCAACTACAACAACTTTACTCCTCCTTGTATCCTGCCAATCCACTGCTGTGCAGCCAGCTCAGGGCAGGGATGCTCCCGGGGAAGCAGCAGCAATCCACACGCGGAAAACCCCACCTGCAGCTCCACCACCCAAACCAAACTCCCAAGCCCCTTTCCAGCATTTTGGAAATTCCAAAATTCCAAATTCCAGCATTTGGGTGCTGTCCAGAGTTTTGCACAATGTGCTTTCCAAAGGCCTGCTCGGGTTGCTGTTTGCTCCAGTGCATCTTAAAAATGTGCCAATTAATCCCTCGTTGTGGCCTGATTTCCAGAGGTGCCTCCTCCCAGCTCCGCTGAGGATCAGCAGGAATGACAGATGCTCAGGCACGCTCCAAACCCAGCCATCGAGCAACCTGAGTGCATTCCCCTCCTTTTATGTACTGCATATAACTGGGTTATCTAATCATGTAGGTATTGATTATTACTGTTATTACCTATTAAGTAGCTATTTTCTGCTGTTGGGGTGAATATCACGTTTTATTGACCCGCACGATAACTATTAACCACATCTAATATTTTTCCCGAGGACCAATAAATCCGGGCATTCACAAAAAGATGTCGATACACGTAATTTTTCTTACACACATTCATTAGTGCAATTACCTCCTGCACGAACTGCCAGGAGGTTTCCCCTCGCCCCTCCACTGGGAGAAAATCTTCCCAGGATGCGTAGCCCCAACCCAGATTCCAAATCCTGCCCTTCCTGAGGGGAAGCACCCAGCCTCTCCTTGCTGTGGATGTGTCTCTGGGTCAGATCCAGCCTTTCCATCACACACCAGCACAGCCTGTCTCAGTTTGGGAATTATCTGCATCCCAGCCACATCGAACGAGCGAATAATTCTTTCGGATGAGGAACGCTCTGTGTAGGATGTTGACACATGCTATTATTTTACATACCTATTTCAGCTTGTATGCTTATTAGAATAAGGTCTTTATGCTAATTTGTAAATCAAATTCCCATAATTCTTGGCTTACTGATGCTAAAGGCCCAGCTAAATCTTCTATGACCTTTTAGCCTGGTTAATCCTTTTACGCGTGGCTGAGGGAAGAGTTTTCTCGTCTCTTCCACTCCCAAGTGCTGGGGTGGGATTTTTGCCTCTTTCTTATGAAATCCAGGTGGGCTGTGAGCGAGGGACACGGGGCACATGTGAGGCCACCCCTCTGCTCTGAGCCAGGGAAAGGGGGGAGAGGAAACGCTGCTGCCTGGTCCCTGTGTAAGGGTATTTCGGGCTTTCCTTGCTGCTATTTAAAAATCAGACAGAAGACACAGAGCAAACACAATGAGAGCTGTGTTGCCAAATCGCCGCTCACTTCCCGACGCCCGGGGCTATCCCAGCCCTCTGCAGCCTCCCCTCTTTCCATCTCTTTTCCCAAGTTGTGGCTGGACGTTTTCTGGCTCCATCCTTCCTATGACTCGATGCAATGGACTCCTCCAGCTCGTTCCCAAGAGGATGCAGCATCCAAGAAATGTCCCAGCCTCTCTCTCCAGCACCAACACCCAACAGCTCCCTTGGTGTCCAACCACGCTGGACATTGCAGGGCTCAGAGGGCTCCTTCCTGACGGACACAGCACTCAGCAGCTCCCATTTTAGGGCCGCAATTCCACAAATCCAACAGCCAATCTACAAAACGTGGAGGACCCACAGTTGTTTGCACAAATGCAGGTGGTCAGACGCTTCCGAATTATCCCACTCCACGCTCCGCTTGCCTTTCGAGCACACTCACAAACCACTTTTCTTATTGTTTGTTTGGCTGGAAATAGGGAAATGACCTGGAGTGTGGATGAGCCGCTGCAGAGGGCAGCACACATCTCCGGAGATATCTGGAGGAGATTTGTGCAAAACACAGTTTTCCTGCATGACAATAATTTTCACGTTTTCAAACACAAGCCAGCTCCAGTTCTGGACATCAAACGAGGGAGAAAACTTATGAATTCCAAAAACTACTGTGATTATCAGAAGAATTCATGAAGCAGAAGCAGATTACTGCTGATCTTCAGCACTGCATACAAACCTAGATATTACCATGGGGTTGAATGAACCCAAATTTCTCAAAAGTCTCTTTAAAAGTTTGTGCTAAAATACAAAATTATTTGTAGGGTGTGTATGGGGTTTTTTTTTAATGACTCTTAAATAAAATTATGTAAGGAAAACTCCCAAGGGGACTCCTTCCCTCCAACAATGCAGAAACTCCCAGCCCAAAAAAAGGCCCCAACTTTTTGCTGCCAAAGGCTGCCTTGTGCAATATTTCACCCAGCTCCCCACAGCTCTGCCCTGGGTCTTCCCCAGACCATGGAGCAACCTGGCTCCCTGCTTTTCCTCACTCCAGGAGTGACTCAGGGACTTCTGGCGCCCACATCAGATTCATGCAAGGCAGGGAATTGGGGGGTTTTGGGCTTAGGGAGGCACCACATTCCTCCCCACTGCTCTGCTGCCCTGGAGAATTATAAAAATAATAAATAAAGAAATAAAAAACCAACTACTTTTTGATCTGGAAGCTTTGATAGGAGCAGGGAGAGGAAGCAGGAGGGATGACCAGAGGCATGGAATACGCCTGCAAGGAAGCCAAGTCAGGAACCCCAAAGCAAGCATTAAAAAAATAATAAAATAATGAAATAATAAAATAAACGAAGCACAAATTCCGGGCAGGAGAAATGAGGAGAGAAAGGGGCAGCTTCATCCCTTCTCCTGGGAAGCCCTGACCCTTCACACCCCGCCCGGGCTCCCTGCAGAGGTGGCAGCCGGCAGGGCCAGGGCTCGCAGCCCCGGGGAAG
The DNA here is from genome assembly GCA_013397915.1 of Daphoenositta chrysoptera. Taxonomy (NCBI): domain Eukaryota; kingdom Metazoa; phylum Chordata; class Aves; order Passeriformes; genus Daphoenositta; species Daphoenositta chrysoptera. Next base: position 129,707 of record VZRO01000219.1, read on the forward strand.
CCCCTGGGGATGCCCTGGAAGCCCCCGGGATGCCCTNCCCTGGGGATGCCCTGGAAGCCCCCGGGATGCCCTGGAAGCCCCTGGGGACGCCCTGGAAGCCCCTGGGATGCCCTGGAAGCCCTCGGGATGCCCTGGAAGCCCCCGGGATGCCCTGGAAGCCCCCGGGATGCAGGGATGCCAGCACGGCAGGCAGCAGCCCTGGGAGGAGGAGAGAGCCGGAGGAGGCAGAGCGGGAGGAAGGCGAAGAAGAGGAGCGATGCCTCGGCGTGTGCTGTGCATGTTAAGCAGCCCGAGCCGGTCGATACGGCTCCGGGGGCTCTCCCTCCGCAGGAGCGGGCCCGGCCTGCCCAGCAGAGAGAAGTTTGTGCTGGGAGACACCCGGGCACCACCCCGGCCCTGGCCGCAGCCCCCAGCCCCACACGGGCTGGGCTGGCAGCGCCCGCCCGAGCCCTGCAGCAGCGCGCCTCGGCAGGCGGGGGACGAGCCTGGGCTGCTCGGGACATTCCCAGCCTTCCGCGGGCACCTCGGGGCAGCGCTGAGGGGGCTGGACCCGGCTGGGGACAAGGAGGTGCCTTCACCCACCGGGGCGCATCCATCCTCAGGAGAAGCCACATCCCCCCCGAGCAGCGCCTGCATCCCCCCCGGGCTGCACCCGCCTCGCCCAGGAGCGCTCGCACCGGCCCGGGGGGGCATCCCCGCTCCGCGGAGCGCCCGCATGCCCCCCGGGGGTGCCCCATCTCCCCGGGAAGTGCCTGCACCCCGCCCCGAGCCCCGGGCAGCGGCCGCCCCCCGCGCTCGGCGCATCCCCCGCGCATCCCCCGCGCATCCCGAGCTCCCGCGGCGGCCCGGGGCAGGATGCGGCTCCATCCTCGCCTCCCATGGAGGAAACCCCGCTCCCACAGCCCCTCCAGATGGCTGCGAGGAGCCTAACGCGAGCTGACAGGCTCGGCGCTCCCGGCCAGATGGGGCTGGCTCCTGCCGCCTCTTCCCCCCTCCTTTCCCCATCGCTTTTTGCTCTTTTTTTTTTTTTTGCCTTGCACAGCTCCCCCCTCCCCTCCAAGCGCCATCCCCCGGGTGGGGGGAGGCAGCCGTGCTTATCCGGGACAGACTGGAGAAGGACTTCCCAACTCCCAGCCCGGCGGGAGCGGGGCTGCACCGAGTTTTTCGGACGACCTTGCTGGAAATGCAAAGGCGTGGGGGGAGCACAGAGGAACCCCGGCCCCCCCGCCTGCTGGATCATTGATCCTGCCAGAATTACGCTGGGATGGCAGAGTCCTTCTGCACCCGCAGGAATAATCAGGACGCCAGGGGAGAAGTGCCCCCCCGGCAGCCCGGTGCACCGGGAATTCCTGCGCCGTGCCCGCATCCGCACCCCCCGCAACTTCACAGCGGGCTGGGGACCCTTTCCCAGCGCTGTCCCCGCTCTGGAGGGATCCCCGTCCCCACTCTGGGGGGGATTCTCACCCCCAGCCCCCCGAGGGTGCTGCCGCGGGACCGCGCATCCCCCGCCCGCCCGGGCTGCGTCCCCCGCGGCATTCCCTACCTTGGGAGAGGAGGAGCGCGGCCATCCCGGCGAAGATCACCCAAGAGACGGGGTGGTGCATTTTGGCCTGGGCCATGTTTTCCTCCTCCTTCCCCACTCACTGTCGGGCGGGGAAAGGTTTAAAATCCAGCGTTTCCCGGAGCAAAGCGCAGGAAGGGGGGCGGGGGG
>VZRO01000219.1:138829-193479 GCA_013397915.1 Daphoenositta chrysoptera
GCATCACTGTGACTCTATGATGGCAAAATAAGCACTGAGGGACAATGTGATTTTCAGAGCAGAAGAAGCAGAAAGAAAGGGTGGGTGGAGAAGGGTCTGGATCAGCCGGGCAAAGCGCCCACCTGGACACCAGACAGCTCCATGCAGGAGCCACCCAGAACCTTCCCAGGCTCCCAAACATCTCAAATCTGCAGGCTCGGGGGGAGCAGTGACCTGCAGCCCCGCAGGAAGGCGATGCCACAAGTGCTGAGCCCTTACCCACCGCACGAGGACGGGGCACCCGGGTTACCCAGGGAAATGTTATTCTCTGGGAAATTTTATTCTCTACATAAAATTCCCGATTTCAAGCAACTCAGAAGCAAACCAAGGTGGTAGGAGCCTCTGGAGAGGTGCTCAATGGCCATGCTCTGCTCGGTCCCACTGTTCCCTTCATTCATTCCCTTCCCCCAAACAAACCATTTTTCTCCACACTCCAGAGATATTGCAGGGATGCTTTCCAGCACCCACCCGCCAGAGCACGTGCTGCCATCAGCCCCATCCCAACCGGACTCTTATCGTGGCTCACCGCCTCCTGTCCCTGCCTTCCAGTTGATTAAATGTCTGTTTACCTATGGATTACAAGGAGGCAACAAGTCCATGTGGGAAGAGGCACCGTTGCATGGGCAAAGGCTCTGCAAACAGATGGCTCGAGGAGATAGCTGCTGTTTGCTGCCTCGTGCGTGCTGCTGGGCTTGAGGGTGACACAGCCCTGGCACATCCCTACCTTCCCTTCCCTTTTTTCCCCCACTCAAGCTCCCTCTCCAACTTGGGGAGTGATGACAGACTCAGCCAGCTGCCCAACACTGTCCTGGAAGGTGTTGGAAGATAAACTCGCCCTCAGATTTTTGCATTTCTAACCATCCTTTCCAAACTGATAATGGGATATTAAATTTTTTGGGGGGAAAACTCTTGCACAGCTCTTTTCCCGCTCCTCTGAAGCTCGAGGTCACTGCGAGGTGGCTCAGCAGTGACCCACCACACCAGCTGGACTTGTGGCAATAAAGTGAGAAAGGGGGTGATCAATAGCTAACTCATGTAAGCACAGTTAACTATTAAGAGAACAGCAAATGTTGATTCTGACAGAAAATGTTAGTTACAAAACCTAAGAAGCCGGATTCACCCTAATCTTGTCAAGATAGAGGGGACAAGGATCATCTCAGAAACCACTGAATTATTCCCGGACCACGCATCCCCCAGGGAGAAAGGTGAAAAGTGCATTGTGAGGAAGACTGCCAGCCTTCATCAGGAAGACCCCCGAGGAAGAGGAGAAGCCTTCCTCAGTGCGACCACCAGGACACAGAGCGCATGTGTGACACCTCTGTTAATGATATTAATGACTCCTGAGAAATAATTTGTATAACCACGCCTGTCCCAAGGAATGTGATGAATATTCATTATTTAACCCATGATATTGTGCTGTAGGGAGCACCGGGGTGTGTGTTTGGAGGAGAGATCCCCCACATACCCGGTACCGAAATAAAGCAAACACCCACTGCTCTGACTCTGTCTCTGAAGGGTCTCCTGGCCCGGTTTGGGGCGAATCAAAAGAAACCCGCAGCCACCTTGATGTCCCAGGCAACCCCACCTTGAGAGATCCCTTCAGGAGCTGGGGACAGGCAGAACCCCACCAGACGTTATTCCCCGATGAATATTCTCCGCTCTGGAGGGCGCACCACCTTTGCTGCAGTGCTCAAAGGCCCCCAGCGCCTGCTCTGCTCCCGAGAGCCAGCGACACCTCCGGATGCAGCCCAGCCTCCCATCAGCAGCCGAGCCCTGGCAGGTCTCAAACACGGGATCCTTTGTACTCCAGACGAAGGGAAAAACAAACGCGCGCGTTCCGAAACGCCGGCTGCGCTGAAAGCGCCCTCGGAGAGCCCGCAGACTGTCTAGGGATTTTTTTCCCATCTCGTTCACATCTCCCACTCTCCATCTGCCGAAAGGGAAAGCCAGGTAAACCAGCCCTGGGAGGAACGGGATTCACATTCCCCAAATAACCCTCATTTGCAATTTTAGCTTCTCCCGCTCATCCTGCCACCCCGAACTAATTGCATTCCCCACATCCTCCTCCTCCTTCTCACCCATCCCAAGCTTTAAAAGCCCGTGGTGTTATACAGCAGCCTCAAAGCACGTTCAAGATTAGTCCTGCAACCTGCCTGGCAGAATCAGAAAATTGAACGTGGTAGAAAAAAAAAGGGGAAAGGTGGAAAAAAAAGGGAAAAAAACCCAGAAAAAAGAAAGAGTCAGCTCTTGTCAGGAGTGTGGTAGTACAAGGAAGTAATTTTTCTCTCCCCATTTCAGCTGGACGTTGCTGTTTATGTCCGCTGCATCCTTTCTTCTCTGCTGTGCAGCTGTAGCATTGGAAAATTGGAGAGGGGAGGCACGGGGGGGGAAGGCAATAGCAATTGAAATTGGATCCTATTGAATTTTCAATAGGACACCAAAATATATACATATTTCAGCGTGCGGTTGCATGGACGTGTAAGTCAACAGAGGAATCTGTGAATGGTCGTTTGGAATAATTACAGTGGGGGAAATCATCAGAATAATGAGCAGTTGCTCCCGGAATATTCAGGGAAATGAAATGCCGACTGCTGTTTATTAAACAGGGCTTTATTTCCAGTTTAGGGTGTTTGGGATGGAATTAGATGGCAAACACAGAGCGTCACTGACTGACTGGAAAGCCTGGGATCACTGGTGCTGCTCAAACCGCCTTCTCCATTCCCTCCATTCTTTCCCTTTCTGCCTTTCCCTGTGGTTTCCTCGCCCTTCCCTTCCCTTTCAAGCACAGCAGCCTCTGGAAGGGGCTGTCAGGTGGCTCTGATGCCATGGGAGAAGAAGGACGATCCCTGCCCTCCAAGCTCCCCATGGACACCAAGGGATGCCAGCACTGGGCTGGAGAAGCCAGCAGGAACCAAAGGCAGCGAGGTGGGATGGCACCGGGAGAGCCAGGAACCAGAGGGTCACCCCATAGCAGCTGAAATTTCCAAAAGCTTTGAAGTTTTGGGTTGGTTTTTTTTCCCACCAATATCCTTGGGAAGGTGCTGCACAGCCCACCCGCACGCCACGCCTCCAACGCTGCCTGGCACTCACTTAATTTATTGTTTTCTTTAGCAAGAGCATAAAAAAAGGCTCTGCAGCACAGCAGAGAGCCCGAGCACGACTACCAGGTTTGAAATGTCCACTTGAAAAACCAGCAGGAAGAGCACACAACCCTTATATGAAAACCAGGTAGATTCTGAAAACTTGCATTTAGGGAGAAATACGAATGTGTCACCTAATGGACATTTTGTGACACAGCTCTCACTCTGTGAAAGAGAAAATAAAAGATCAAAAAGCCATGGAAGCCCCAGAGATGCAGAACCCCCAGCATGTCAGGGGTGGCTCCTGCTGTCCCCACATCCCAGAGGGGATTTGAACGAGGGTGCTGCATTTGGATCCCGATGGAGAGCAGAGGGAAGGAAAAGCAGGGGCAGGAGGCCACTGGGGAAAGGAGATGGGAGCACTGAGTCCTTATTCTCACCCTCCTCCCAACTCTTCCCCAGCTGCTCGTGCTTCCTCCCAGCACCTGGATCGACTGAGGAAGGAGAGATGAAGTTTTAAGGAGATGGAAGTGCCTGTGTGTATATGCACATGGTTTAGGCATCTCAAAAGATTTCACACTGTATTTCACATAATTCACATTTCTAAGCTTCTCCCTTTGCAGTACAGGAGGTGAGCATAAATGAGACAGGTCAAAAGCCTTATAAGCTTTGAAACACCTCCAGGTTTTCAAAATCATATTTAAAATCTTCCAGCTCTGGATGGAACAGGGCTACCTAATGCCAGCCAGATGAAACCACGCTCCCAAAAACTCCCTGTGCAGGCCCTTTGCTGCTCACAGGCACAGGATAAACCACCCTCAGCGCTTGGACGAGTGCTCTGTGCCCTTCAGGCACACATCATCTCACAATCAGAAAACCTCAAATCCGGAGAAAACCAAAAGCAAAAATAAGGTACCTCAGAGACGTCTTCTCCTCGTGGTGATGCAGCATCCAGCATGGCCAGGGAGTTGGTGTGGCTTCAAATCAGCCTGGTCCTGCCTGCAGTGAGAAGAGAAGGATGCTCATTCCACACAAAATGCAGAGAATTTTACTGTTTCTTGCTATTTTAGTCACTGGGGGAACCAATAAAACTATTCTGAACAATTTTTTTGTGAGCATCACGAAGTGGCCTAAGGATTCAGACAGAAACCTTCCCTGTTGCACAGAACCCAGAGCTGGAGCATGCAAGAAGCTCCACAGCAATTTTGGGGGCTGTTTTGGGGGTAACACTGTGCTCCAGCACTGAGCACCCTCAGCTCACACCAGGATTTGTGCACAGGGATGCAGAAGTGCCTGGCTTAAGGCATGAACAGAGCTGGGACTCCTGGCTGTGCCCCAGTAAAAACAGGGGCCCAAAACAATCACATCCATTGGGAAAAAATACAGGCTGGCTATTAAACATGTAGACTATAAAATAACACCACAGATCATTGAGAGCTCTGCCACATCCCTCCATCCTAACTCATTACATCTCTTCATCCTCTGCAATTCACTGGCCTCTCTTTCTCTGCACCACCTCTGCTCTGCAGCAAAGCCAACTTCCTGCACTGGGAGAAAAAATAAAAAACCGAAAAAACCCACAACAAAGCAAGGTTCCAACACAATAAAAATAAATTAAAACCCCTAGAGGACACTGAGGAGAGTTGTGGCTTCTTTTACTGCGTTTTCCAAGGTGCTGTTTAAACACAGACAGGGGAAGGTGCATAAATACATCAGCTCAGCCCTCTGGCCTGCAGAAGCGTTGGCAGAGCACGAAGAGCACGGGGAGCTGGGATAATTACACCTCTGTCTCCCTCCAGGCGCAGCCCTGCCTGGGATCTGCTCCCAAACAGCTCCTCCAGCCCCACACAACGGGATGGCAGCACTGCCATGCTGGAGCAGGAGGGATGAGGAATAACTGGGTGAGAAAACATCAAATTGCCTTCCCAAATCCCCTGTCCTGTGCAAAAAGGGTCAAAGTTGAGTCATCCTGGCCCTCACGGCTCCAAGGTGTGGGTTTGGATCCCATTCCAAGCCCCTGCCATGGCAGGGACACCTTCCACTGTCCCAGGCTGCTCCAAGCCCCAATGTCCAGCCTGGCCTTGGGCACTGCCAGGGATCCAGGGGCAGCCACAGCTGCTCTGGGCACCCTGTGCCAGGGCCTGCCCACCCTCCCAGGGAACAATTCCTTCCCAATATCCCATCCAGCCCTGCCCTCTGGCAGTGGGAAGCCATTCCCTGTGTCCTGTCCCTCCATGCCTTGTCCCCAGTCCCTCTCCAGCTCTCCTGGAGCCCCTTTAGGCCCTGGAAGGAGCAACACAGAATCCCAGAAAGGTTTGGATTGGAAATGACCTTACAGCTCATCCCATTCCACCCCCTGCCATGGGCAGGGACACCTCCCACTGTCCCAGGCTGCTCCCAGCCCCAATGTCCAGCCTAGCCTTGGGCACTGCCAGGGATCCAGGGGCAGCCACAGCTGCTCTGGGCACCCTGTGCCAGGGCCTGCCCACCCTCCCAGGGAACAATTCCTTCCCAATATCCCATCCATCCCTGTCCCCTGTCAGTCCAAAGCCGTTCTCCTTTGTCCAATCTCCCCACTGGATGCCCCTGGGGAATCAGCCCACTCACAGCACGAGGAGTTTGGGCAAAGGCTGCTCCTGTCCTCCCCATCAGCCTGGTGGAAAGGGGTGGTTGGGAATTGCTGGCACAGCCCGGCAGCAGCGGGGGAGGATAACCCAGGGCTGCCCTGATGCTGCCCATGACCGCAGCCTCCCTCCTTCCCTGATCCCTCCTAATGCAATAACACTCAGCATAATAAATACTGTTAAAAGCAAAAGTCTCTCTGGAGACTCCGGGTCTCGGGCGCAGGTGTTCAGGCTGTGGTAATTGGGTGAGTCATTCATTAAAGGAAATGCAATTTAAAATCTATTATGTTCTTTAAAACACAAAGCTTTTGATTTGTCCCACCCATTTCTGGCCCCAGCCCAGCAGCATCCAGGGTTCTGTGCTTAGCAGGGCTGTTTCTGCAGTGGAGCAGCACGACACAGACCTCACCCTCTCCCATTCCCTGAATCCTCTTGGCTTCTAAAACCTCCCCTCCGTTTTGCGAAGCCCTTTTAATTTCTTTTGTAATCTTCATCCAATAACCAAAAAGGGGAAGTTGGAGAAACCTGGAAGGTAAAAGAGGATACATCACCCCAATCTATGAGGATAAATTGGATGATAAAACACAGCCCAGCTGAAGGACACAGAGAAACTCTTTAGTCTGGGGGGGAGAGAAAGGAGTTTGATCAAAGAAAATGCCAGGTGATTTCTCCCAGCAGGGAAAGACACTGCAATAACCAACAACCAAAAAGTTAAAGACAGACAAATTAAATACAGCACAAATGTTTAGCAGCGAAGGTGATTAACCTTTAAAAGCCACCACCAATGGCAGCCCTGGGTTCAGCATCTCCCGAGATCCTTAAATCAACCCTGAACACCTTTTCAGAAGATTTATGTTCGACAAACACCAAATCCAAGGCTCAGGAAAGAGTATCTAATGACTTTCCAGGGCCTGTTTATGTGATCTAAAAGTCCCTTCTGGCCCTAAATTCATTGCAGCGCTGCAGCTGATCCTCAATTGATCTGGGGAAGCAAAACCCTGCCTGGCCAACCCTGAAATCAAGACCCAAAGTTGGTCATTGAAGTGACCACAATCTCCTGAAATTCAAGTGGGAGAAAGGTTCAATCAAACCTTCTCCCTCTGCCATATCCCCCTGTGCAGTTGCAGGTGACTTCTGAGGAGAATAAAGCACAAAAGGGTGCCTGGAGAGATTATCCTTGAGAATAACTGAGAATATATTGAATTTGAGAATCTAAATATTGAGAAAAATCTTAATAAGAAGAAGAACAAGCTTCTAGGTCCAATTTTCAATCCAGACAAGAAATCAGTTGACCCAAGCAGCTGCCCTGGCTCTGCAGGTACCCAAATACTGTTGACAATGAATGGCTCAGTGCCACTGGTGAGGACAGGTACCAGGACAGCTTGTCCTGCTCCTTGGGCAGAACAAGCAGTGACAGAAAAACCACTTCAGAGTGGTGTAATCTCAACGGCGGTGGGAGTTTTGAGTACAGAGACCTACTGGCAGAGGGAAAAATCACACTTCCAGCCAGCAAAATTAGAGTGGCAAACACTCCCAGTGCCAAGGTCTGCTGTGCCTCCTTCTCTCTGCTTTTTCTTTCCAAGAGGATGCCCTTCACTTGCTCTTGCCCCGAGCCCAGCGATTCCCAGGAGTCACTGGAGCTTTCTGGATCTCACCTTGTGGTTACTGTGCCCCATCCCCAAATCCCCGGGGTTTGCACAGCCCAAAGACAGGACTGAGGAGGGGGAGGATGGTGCCCAAGACACTTCCATGGTCACAGTGTTGGGTGAGGCGAGTTCCAAACACCCGAATTCAGCACAAACACAGCACATGGGTCTCACCTGAGCGTTAAAGTGCCAGGGAGAGAGCCCAGCCCAGCATCACCCTCCTGTTCAGGTCCCCCTCACTGCTGATTTATGTCAGCAACCACTTCCAGCACAGGCCTGGTCGCAGCCCCTGTTCTCCCTTTCTGCTCCAAGATCATGGAATGGTTTGGGTTGGGAGGGACCCTAAAGCCCATCTCGATCCAACCCCTGCCACGGGCAGGGACACCTTCCACTGGGCCAGGATGCTCCAAGTTGGTTTGAGGGTCTCAAACCTCTGTAGTAGAGAAGCAGCCAGACTCAGAACCCAGTGCCAGGGCCTTTCCACCCTCACCAGGCAGAACTTCTTCCCAATATCCCACCTAACCCTGGCAGTGGGAAGCCGTTCCCCCTTTCCTGGTAACACACGCTCCCGTGAAAAGTCCCCCAGTGTTTGTTCTGGGATCACAATTGTGATTGTGATCAAATTGTTCGTTTGCTTTTCCAGCAAAAGATTTCCCTGCAACACCAGGATTCCTGTCCTCTCCCGAGCTGGGCTGTGTCCTGCAAGCTTCACCTCTCGGAGCCTCTGCCACTGTGACCCAGATGTGGATGTGCACGAGCTCAGGGCGTGCAGCCAGTGGAAACAGGGACATTTCATGGACAAGGCTTGATGGAGGACCTGGCAGTGCTGGTTAGTGGCTGGACTCGATGATCTTAGAGGCTTTTCCAACCTTAATCATTGGATGATTATAGGATTTAGTCTTTGCCTGGTTGTCTGTGTGGCACAAGCAATAACCTGGAATTCAGTGGCTCCTTTACCACACTCCAGGGCTGAGACCTCAATGGTGGCATCTTCCTCCTCCACCAGTCCCATTGTTCCCAGCTGCTGAGTGCTTTTCCCTGCCTCGAGCACACTTCTGCCTGCACTGCCCCAACAGAAGCTCCAGTCACACCCTCAGCACTCCCACAGCACATTTAACAGCGTCCCACCGCTCCAATTTCCAAGAGACAAACTCTCCTGACTTGTTCCTGGAGGCACTGCTGGAAACCAGTGATGTCTTCTCCATCACGAGCTGGGAGGGGGCTGCATTTACCCGTGGGAGAGCTGGGCCTGGACTCAGCAGCAGCATCCCCCTGATCCAAGCCAGATCAGAAACGGTGCTTTTGGAGAGCTCCCAACGCATCTGACGCGCCCTGTCCCGAGCCCGGCGCTCTTTATCCACAGCTTGACTTCCGACAGAGCCGCAGGACACCCACGGCAGCATTTTGGTCTGTGCAGGAGCACCCAGCGAGGCTCTGAGCCCCAGCCTGCACCCCCCTGGCCGCTGATCCACCCCTTGCCCCGGGATGCAGCCCCTCTTCCCGAGGATCCGCAGGCCGAGGCAGTCTGGAGGCAGCGCCTGACTCCGGCCTGCTCGGAGCAGATTCCAAGCGGTTTTCTGGCTCTGAAAAAAACCCAGCGAGCACTTGGCTGCTCCGTGAGGGAGCTGGGAAGAAACCCACATGTCTCCTTGTCCTCTTTTTCCCGGTCCAGCCCTGGGGCAAGGGGACAAGATGCCCCTGTGAAGAAACAAAACCCCAGCATGGAAAATCCCCCAGGGAACTTGGCAGGGCTTTGCCAGGAGGAGGCAGGGAGCCGAGAGCTGGAGCTGCTCACCAGCAGCCTGCGGAATGTACCGAAGGGGTAAATTAAATTCATTCATCTCATCCCAACTCACAGTGGCAGCGTTTTCACCCAACACACACGTTTCTGACAATCAGCTTAATTTACTTCAATAATAAATGAAAAAGGGAAGTTTTCCTTTATAACAGAAATCGGGACCAAGTGCCACGGTGCTTTTTGTGTGGATTTTTTTGTGGGTTTTTTTTTAAAGCAAACTATTCAACTCGTTCTCTTTAAATAAAATGATTCCTTTATCTATTATTCATTTGAAATACAGAAGGAGGACACAAGAGACTGGAAGCACATGGTTTGTTTCTGACACCTCTGGAATAGTTTTTAGGAAGACAAAATGCACAGAGCTTAGGGGTTTGGTAGTTAGGAGCCCAAAACTTCTATTTCCTCTGCTTTATGATTTTATAATGTTGCCCATCACTCTGGTGCCTCCACGCAAATTGTTGCTGGTGGAACCTGTGTTCATTGCTTGCTGGGATTGCTCAAGACCAGCAGGTTCTGTCCTGTGGCCACACGTGTGAGATGCAGCTACACAGATTTATACCAAACCATGATATTGATGCCTTTCCCTGGTCTTAAAATGAAGAGCCAAACACGGTTAGAAGGAAAAAGGGATTTTTCCCTGGGTATTTATTGCAGCCCCTGAGGTGCAGCCCAGCCAGGGGCAGTGCCCCAGAGCACACGGAATGCACACCCACGGGCACTCGGGATCACATCCTGGGCCTCACAAATGAGCACATCCAGCAAAGATTCCCCAGGGAGAGGCTCCAGGGAACCCCCGGCCCAGGAACCTTCCCCTGGCTGGGCCCAGCTCAGGGTACAGGATGTGTTCTGGAGAGGCCCTTGGTGCCTGGGGCTCTCTGACCCCTCACTGCCAGGCTGCCAAGGGCTGCGGGCTCTGGGCTTAACAAAACACTAGGTCTAAGAATGTGGGCTAGAAGCACTAAGAATATAGAAAAATATATAAAATGGTATAAAAGAAAAGGCAAAAAATCATCATGGCATCAATATAGGTGACTGTAACAGCCAAAAAACTCCAGCTTCAGTCAGGATATTCCATAGGGAAACACTCCTCGGGATGCAGCTCCTGAAATGTTGGTTATCCCCCTCTTCTAGGTGCAGCCTTGCACCAGGTCCCCAGAGCAGCTGCAGCCCTGTCTCCTTTCCATCCCAGCACGCAGGATTCACCTTCGACCCTCTCCATATACTTTTAATATAAATAAATAAGAGGTACTCAGGGCTCCCTTTATCAATGGAGAGAGAGAGCAGCACCTCCAGAGGGCCATCCATCCAGCCAGCCTGTCTGGAGGAGATAAATGGCCTCTGGAGGTGCCCATTTCTCTCCACCGGCCAGGAGGGAGCCCAAGGCAACAAACCCCAAACGTTGACAGCCAACTTTTAGGCGGCCAAGTCAGAGCAGATTAATCCAACCCATTACTGGGGCCTTTAATTTTTGCTGGCTTGATTTACAAGTGCTTGCTCAGCACGTTGAGTCCCAATGTCACAACAGAGAGGGGGGCCCTGAAGAGTTCCTTGTCCTCTTCCCACCTTGGATGTGACCATTTGTACTCTGCCACACGCCTGACAGTATGAAATGCAGACAAAATAAGAATTATTCTCGCTGCAAACTTTCTCTTGGAACTCGAAAAAGTGAAAATGTTCAATTAAGGTGCATTGTTACCAGAGTTTGTAACGCGCTTGGAGACGACAAGCTCTTTCTGAAGGAAGAATGTGTCATTATCCTCATCTTGTAGGTGGGGAAATGGCTGAGTCATGAATAAAACACAGGTCTGGAGCCAAAATACCCTGTTCTGTCCCAATCCTGGGCTCATCCCACAGCGTGGGCAGAACACTGAGGGAGGGGATTCTGCCCCTCTGCTCTGCTGAGACCCCGCTGCAGACCTGAGTCCAGCTCGGGGGTCCCAGCACAGGAAGGACCTGGAGCTGCTGGAGCCAGTCCAGAGGAGGCCACGGAGATGCTCCAAGGGCTGGAGCCCCTCTGCTCTGGAGCCAGGCTGGGAGAGCTGGGGGTGCTCACCTGGAGAGGAGAAGGCTCCAGGGAGAGCTCAGAGCCCCTTGCAGGGCCTAAAGGGGCTCCAGGAGATCTGGAGAGGGACTGGGGACAAGGGATGGAGGGACAGGACACAGGGAATGGCTTCCCACTGCCAGAGGGCAGGGATGGAAGGGATATTGGGAAGGAATTGTTCCCTGTGAGGGTGGGCAGGCCCTGGCACAGGGTGCCCAGAGCAGCTGTGGCTGCCCCTGGATCCCTGGCAGTGCCCAAGGCCAGGCTGGACATTGGGGCTTGGAGCACCCTGGGACAGTGGAAGGTGTCCCTGCCCATGGCAGGGGCTGGAACAAGATGATTTTTAAGTTCTCTTCCAACCCAAACCCTGCTGGGATTGCCTGGCTCCAGCAGCAGCAGGCTGGGGATGGCTTTGCCCAGCACAGGCTCTGACAGTGCCCACGTGCCCTCTCTGCTGTAGCTGCGGGGTGACAGCATCCCAAGGACAGCTTCCAGCCCTCCCTCACAGCAGCTCACCACGCTCCTGTGTGGGACAGACCTGCCTGGAGCCCACACCGCATCCATCTTGCATCCTAACTGGATGCCTCCCGGGGACTAATTAGGCTCGAGACCCCAATCAGTGCTTGTGGGTACGTTTCAAGCTGTCTCCCACCGTGTCTGTGAGATGAATCCAGCCCTTGGCTATTCAGATTTTGTTAATTGCAGCTATTCCGGAGGCACAACGGAGCGTTTTTTATTCCTGCAGCATTGTGTGCTAGCAGGTGGATCCCATTACTGTCAGCACCACATCCCTGCCCGTCCAACACCACAGCTCCCACAGGTGGGAGCCTCCAGCTGCAAGGAGGAGTGGGCTCCTGAAGGAGTTGTCTTCTACAACAAGCAAAAGCTTGGACATCTCCTGCTTAACACAGGAGCTCTTGCTGACACCCTGCCCGACCTGTTCACTCAGCTGAAAATTGCAGACTCACCTCTCTCTGGCTGGGAATGAATGCACTACCCTGCTCTCGGGGTAATGAAGTCTGGGTCCATAAAGCAACGCACGCAGAGCTGGTCCTAAGTGTACCCTTAGATCACCTTCCCAGGGTTTTTGTCCATCTACTCACAGGCCACTCAATTAAAAGTTAATTTTTCCCTCAGCAGTCCTTGCTCAGCCAGGGCAGAGGGGAGAGCAGAGCAGGGGCTCTTCCAAGGCAGCCTGGGGCAGGGCTTGCTTTTGGCCATGGTTCCCCTGGGCTGGATGCTTGAAGTGACTCCTGGATGAAGCTAAGAGGGTTATTTAGTTTTCTTTTGCAGTGTAGAGCCATTATTCTGGAAGAAATTTTTACCAGTTCCCAAGGATTTGTGCTCATTCCTACTTCTATGAGAGCACTGCAGCAACAGAGCTCTGCCAGCAATCCAGAGCCTGGAGAGGCAATGATTCACCCCTGGGGGGGATGGAAAAGGGAAGGACAATGCACTGGGGAGCTGAACAAAGCACAAACAGAAAAACCCACCCCCTCTCTTCCCTTATCCCATCTCACACTCATTCCATCCCTTCTCCTCTGTCCTTTCCCTGCTCCAGCACTCCCAGCTCCATCCTCTGGCTGGGCTCCTCCATCAGGGTCCCCATGGGCAGCACAGGGGCTCCAGCTGGGCTGTTGGTCAGTGCTCATGGGCTTTTGGTAAATTTTGGCTGTACAGGTTTCCTTAGGCTGCCCTGTAGTCATTACATCAAGTAATGGAATACGGCATTTAGGTAAAAACTTCCTAAAATGAAGGCTTTGTTACCTTTGTAAAATTATTGCTCAGGTCTGTTACTGAGGCTAGAAAAGGACCGTGGGAAGGAGGCACAGCTGAGTTACTGTTGGAGAAACGTGCTGCGTGTTTATTATGTGTTCACCCAGTGGTGTGTGATTGGTTCAGCCAAGTCTGTTGTGCCTTAAAACTGTGTAAACTCTAAAACTCTAAAAGAGACTACCATGGTATTAAATATAGCACTTTCTTCTCCTCTGGAATGGAGTTGGTGTGAGTTCTGAGTGTCGCGTCCGTCTCAACTGCGACTACTGGTGCCCCGTGTGAAGAAAAAGGTGTAATAAAGCCTTCATTTTATAATGTAAAATTTCACCCTTGTAAAATTATTGCTCAGGTCTGTTACTGAGGCTAGAAAAGGACCATGGGAAGGAGGCACAGCTGAGCTNGGAAATGGAACACATCCATCCTCTCCCGCTGCTCCGCAGCAGCCACTGGGAGTCGGGCTGAGGGGTGTTAATCAAGCCGTGAAAATCATTGGTACCCCAGGAAGAGAAACCCCGGGGGTGAAGAGAAACGCTGTGGGGTGTGGCAGGGCAGGGGTGGCTTTCTCAGAGATGCTCATCTCTATCTGCACTGGCAGCAGCTCCTCTGGGCTGATGAATTTAAGAAGGGAGAGCCCTGGCCCTTCCCAAGAGCCCAAACCTCCCTCTGCACCTTGCAGATGTTTTGCAGCCAAAGGAACAGGGCAAGGGATTCGGTACTCAAGGGGGTGTGGAGCTCCTGAAGCCAATGTTCCACATTTAATCAAGACTAAACAATCCCTGTCATTCTTCTGAGAGTGGCAGCAAACATCCCCAGCCTCACAGGTGAGCAGTAATCTCAATAAAGTCACGCTCCAGTACCTTCTCTTTAGCCCTGCTGAAGAAACATCCCTTATTACAGAGCTCACACACAGGATATCAGATCCCTCCTTGTCCTAAGCCTCAATATTGCCCCAGAAATTTATATTTTCTACGGAGATTAAGTCCAGGTACTCGCAAGAGCGCTTCCAAAAAAAAAAAAAAAAAAAGACAACAGCAAAACAATCCGCATCCCCGAAAAATGTTTTAAAAACGGTACTCCCACAAAGATGATAAAAAATTTAAAATAATCAATATTCCCACAGCAAGAGGCCAACAAGTTTTGAGAACAATTTTTGAGACTTCATCCAACAGCACCGCTGTGGATCCTCATCTCCCAGCTCGAGGCTGCATTTCCCAAGGATCTATCAACTCCTTGGACACAAGGAGCCACCAACCCAACCCAAGCTCAACCAAACAGGAAGAAATTCGAACATTTCCCCTCATATGAAGTTTGTAGGGAGGAGCAGATCTGAGACTCAAGAGCAGCCTCTAGTTTCAAAGGCCAGTACTGTGCTCGGCCTTGGACCCTCCCCAGCTCCAGGAGGTTTGCTGACCTCAAAAGGTGCTGTTGCCGTTCTCTTGGAAGCAAAGCTCCTTTTTGTAGCAGTCCTTCCATGTTATTTTAGCAGCTGCTGTCTTCCAGGCTGCCGGAGTAAGAGATTAATGCTTTAATTATCCCATCTGAAAGCTGGGAGGCTGAGCTCGTGGATGGTATACGGCACTGACTCCTGGCACTTGTGGATCTAGAGGGAGTACACACTAAAACCAAGCTGGAATCCAAGTGAGGAATAAAAGTGGAAAAAGAAGTAAGACAGCAATCAGAATAATGTGTTTTTAATGCCCAATATCTCACAACCAGCTGGGGCTAGAAATTAAAGCTTCCTGCTTGTTGCGAGTGGGGGATCCTGTCTTGCAAAGACTTTATCTCTCCCATCTCCATCCCTGGTGTTGCAGGAGGCACCGATGCAGAAGTTTCCTGCCTTGCTCCGTGCTCTGGAACACACCTGTAAGCACCTGCTCATCCTCCTGCCTCGCCCAGACAGCCCAGGGGTGCATCCAGCTGCTCCTGCATCCCCTTCCTTGGACACAGCCCGCAGCGTCAGAGGGCTGCTGCATCCCCAGCATGGACAAGGATCTAGGAGAGGACAACCATGCTGGATTCCTTCCTTTTCCAGCAGTAATGCCTCCATCACACGTGGCAGCTCTGGGGCTGGCTGATGGCACAGCTGGAGCATCATCGCTGCTGGTTCTGCATCCCTGCCACCTCTGCATTCCTGCCATTTTCCTGTTTTCCTCCTCTCCTCTCCACTCCTCATTTTTCTCCCTCTGCCTTCATTCTCTCACCACCTCAACCTATTTTTCTCTCCTCTCCCTGCTCCCCACCATCCCTCTCTCTGCTCCCCCTCCCTCCTACTTAGGAGGAGATCAATATACTGGGAATGCTGACTAGGGAATTAAATCCAGCCAGCCTGTCTCTTTGAGAGACCTCTCACTAATCAGCTTGGATGGATTCCTGTTCCCCCCTCCACTCGCGAGAGAACCTGCGATGAATTCCTCCATCCCTGCTCCCTGTCAGCCTGCACACAAGGAGGCAAATGTCTCTCTCATCTGCTCTGCACTCGCCTTTTCTTCTCCACGTCTGGATCAAGCAGGTTGGAGGCAATAGCAGCTCCACCTTGCCTGCCTTTATTTTCTGTCTGAGCTGTGATCCCGACTGGAACGCTGTCCGTGAGTGAGTAATGCCGTCCTCTCAGCTGTGGGCTCCGTCTGTAGCACGTGGGGCTTTGTGTTTTGGCACGTCTCTTCTCAGAGCACAGCTGAGAAGGAGAATGGTGCAAATCAGGCTTTTCAGGGGCACATTTATCGTCCTCCGTGTCTTTCAAATGAGGAGTTTCGCAGGAATTGTGCTCGTGGATGTGCTGCCGTGCCTGCCTCGCTCGGGGCTGTCCTCTGCCTCGCTCTCTTAGAGGGGATGTTCAGGCAGAGGCTCCCCAAAAACCAAGGGCAGGGCAGAGGACAGAAACCAGGCAGCCCAGCTCACACAAAGCTCTCCAAACCCAGCCTCACGCTGCAAAGGTTCTGCCATAATGGCGAAATCCTCCCTGGATTTCCATCCTGCAGTGACTTGTGCTGCTCTGAAATCTCCTTGTTTGACCCCAAACCACAGCTGACACGTCCCACTGCCTTTTCCAGCTCTTTTTTATCAGAGAGTTCTGAAAAGGTTCGGTTGGGAAATGTCGAAATGTTTCTTTTCGACATTTCTGCTGCCTGGCATTCCTGAACTGCAGTGTTTAGCTTGGGCTTTTTTGGGCTCAATCAAAAAGGTTGGGATTTGGTTCCTGCAATGCAGGAGAAACATGGATACGCGACAAGGGACCAGGTGACTGAGATGGAAACCTGGCCCATGAGGCTCATGATCCAAAATACGATCCCCTGGGTGCAGCAGAGGGATTCACACATCGGTCTTCAACTAAAGGAAAACTCTGGCTTGCTTTGATGAAAAAAGATGTACCAATTTCAGCTGCCCAAAGCTGATCTTGCTCGAGCCCTCAGAGCAAAATAATATGGAAACGGGGGAACACCGAGTCCTCATAAACATAATTAAAAACAAAAGTCAATTTTGTAGCCTCTCCGTGTTCCTCAAACAGCCAGTCCCATGAGCAGCCCAGCTAATGAAGCCTGCCTGCCTATGGATCGGTGTCTCACGGCTCAATTCTCTGATGTCTAATGAGGTGCAAGCTCTGATCAAAGTTTCCCCCCACCGTTGGGGAATTCATAACAATACACTCAGCTGGGAACACACTCATCCTCCGAGGCTCCCCAGGATGAGCCGCTGCCTCTCCTCCCACAGCCGCTCTCGCTGGGTGGTTTCTCAGCCCCTCACCAAGCAGCCTACACCCAACCCACAACCTGTGGGTGCAGTTTGGTTGAAAACACTGAAAAACAACACAGACGCTCACACAGAGCCCCAGGGAACTTCTGCTTCCCCAAAACTCCAGCACTGGAGTTTGCCTGAGACTTCCCAACCCATGATGCTGCAAGGTGGGCACCGGAGACATTCATACGGGAAGGGAATGGGCAAATAACGATGGGCAGATCATGATAGCACGGGGGGAATGGTTTGAAACTAAAAGAGGACAGGATTGGATTAGATGTCAGGAGGGAATTCTTCCTTGTGAGGGTGGGGAGGCCCTGGCACAGGGTGCCCAGAGCAGCTGTGGCTGCCCCAGCCCTGGAAGTGAACAAGGCCAGGCTGGACAGGGCTTGGAACACCCTGGGACAGTGGAAGGTGTCCCTGCCCAGGGCAGGGGTGGCACTGGATGAGCTTTAAGGTCCCTTCCAACCCAAATCCTTCTGGGATTGCATGTTGCAGCAGCAGGACAGAGCCCCTCTAACCAGAACCCAGTGTCTCACCATGGTGGATCCAGCATTTGCATCACCCCCTTCTCTCCTAGAGCCACAGGCAGTGGGAAAGCTGGAGAGTAGGACACCAAAAAAGATTTGAGGTGCGTGGGTGGAGAAGAGACGCTGTTGGGTCCGAGGGGAGGCAGGCAAGGAGCTGTAGGAGCTCACCAGCTGCTGGTCCTTTATTGTAACAGAGGATCACGACTGATGCAGAAGTAATTTCCGTGCATGGCTGCCTACGCAGGATGCAAGTGAAGTGAACCAAACTCTGCGCCGACATGTGTACGGCTATGCCTGTGCGCCTAAACATGCATGCAAACAAGCTCTGCTCCTCCAAACCCTCCCATAGGCTCATCTCTGCATCCAAATGAAGCAAAATCACTGTTTACCAGCATTTCTAGAGCTCACTGACAGCCAAAATACAAGATTTCAGCTGTTGAGGCCCTCCAAGGATTATCGTGTTTGTAGTGCTGGGTTTTTCATCAGCCTTTTCAGTCGCTGGCAGCGATGGCAGAGACAAGCGGGGCTGAGCAGGGCAGGACACGCCGTGCCTCGATGTGTGCCCGCTGTGCCCAGGACAGATGGGTTCAAACAGAGCAGAGGGGGCTCTGCGAGCCCCAACAGCACAGGGAGAACCTCAGCGGGCCCAGGGAGGACAAAAAGGGAATGGAAACGGAGCTTTGTCCCAGCCACAGCCCCAGGTCTGCTTCACGAGCGAGCAGACACACAAGGCAGCGGGGAGATGCAATTCCCTGCTTCACCATTCCCTCCGAACCCACCCCACCGGGACATTGCTCTGGTACCATTTAAAGAGTCCCAGGATGGTTTGGGCTGGAAGGGACCTTAAGGACCATCTCCTTCTACCCCCCTGTCACAGGCAGGGACACTTTCCACCATCCCAGGTTGCTCCAAGCCCTGTCCAACCTGGCCTTGACCAGTTCCAGGGATGGGGCAGCCTCAGTCCAACCACTCTGGGACTGTGTGATGATAAAGCCCTGGTGAGATGCCTCGAGCAGGAGCTCAGGAGCTCACTGCTGCAGGGGCTGGGTGCCTTTGGGTCAGTACAAAACAAACTGAATGCCCCAACCCGTGGCATCAGGGCAGGCTGAGAGGCCGGGGGAAGCTGTCCCTGCCAAGGCACCGGCGTGGGGTGAGGGGTGTGCCAGCCATTCCCGCTCCAGCCAGGGCTGCGGGTGCTGGTGGCTGCCAGTGCCCGGCCAGGAGGGCGGATTGCTCTGCCCCGGGAGGGGACGGCCGCGCTCCCGCTCGGAGCTGGCAGCCTCTGCTCGTTTCCACCACCACAGCTCTGCGTGAGCCGAGCCCCAGAGCCCAGCCAGCACTTGGTGCCCACACTCAGCGCCCTCACAGACCCCTCCGTGCAGCCAGGGCTGCTCCCCTCACCCGGGAGTGGCAAAGGAGGCATCAGCGCTGCCACCCCGTCTGCCAGGCTGGGGACACCTCTGAAACAGGCATCACACTTGACCCTCATCCTCTTCTTAATTACCAGCGCGGGTATTAAATTGCAGCCTTTTATTCATGGACAGGTGTGTGTCTTTGTCAGAGGTCCCTGCTTAAATCATCCACCTCGTCTCCAATAACAATGTTAATGATGCTCAGAGCCAGCGCTGGACTGTAAAACATATTTCCCTGATGTTTGTTCAATAATTCTCTGAGAATTAAAAACATCTATTACCGGCTGCAGGATGCTAAGAGGCCCCTGGAGCAGAGAGCAGGCTGTAACTCACCGGCGGGGCTCAGCTGATGCTGCAGATGCTGTTATCGAGTCCCAGGCTCTGGCACTCCGGGGCATTTGACTCAGTACCAACGTGTGGGCACTGCAGCACAGCCCCAGCACAGGACTGAGGGTTATCAGCCATGTCCACATCCCTGATGAGCTCCAGGAGTGCTCGTGGGACACAGCAGCCCCAGCTGCCCTTTGCCATCCCACTGCCAGCGTTGGCACTGCTGTAATCCCAAAGCACTGGGGCTGTATCGAGGCTCCATTACCCAAAACATCCCAAACCCAGTGTTCTTGCTCTGCATTACTCACAAACTCGATGGAAAAAAGGAGGGAGGAGAGCTGCCGAGGGAAGGCAAGCATGGAAGGAGGGAGGATGACACTGTGCCACTCGGTGGCACTGCGGGAACAGAGCCCAGGTGTCCCCAGCCACATCACCATGCTGCTGAAAATACCCACCCACCACCCAAACCTTCAGCCACGGAGCGTGTGAAAAAGCTGCCTCGACAGAGACCGTGCCACAGAGTAGTCCCCATGCCTGTCATGACTCCTGGCAGCTCGGAAATGTTGTTTCTGGAAAAATATTTATCCTGTTAATGAAGCCGAGGCAGCAGCGGAGGCCCCAGAAGGTCAGAGCAGCGCTCGCTGCAATCAACTCCCTTCACAGCGCCCGCTGAATGGGGCTCTGATTGCAGATGCCAATCAGAGCACTCAATTTTCCCTGCCTATTTGGGAATTAAAACATAAAGGCCCTTTCCCAGACACTGCATTTAGGGGTGGTTTATATAACATAATCTTGTGGGCAGAAAGCCAGATGGGTTCGGAGGGTGGGATGCTGGAGTTGAGTGACTCGATGGAGATAGGAAATACATCTTAAGGCATGAGCTCCAGGGAGAGTCAGAGAAGGGGTTGGCTGCTGCTATCCGTGGAAATCCCCCTGGCATCACCAGGAACCTCCAGGACACAGGGTTTTCCTGCAGCTGCCTCAGGACTGAGCTGCTTCCAGTGGCCACCAGCCAAGATGCAGGCTGCCTGTTTGCTTCTGCTGCCTGTTATTTTTAATTATTATTGGTATTTCTGAGCATCTTTGCGTCTCACCCAAACAATGAGACAGTTGGATGATCAGCAGGCAAGAGGAGAAATGAAAACAAACTAATCCAGGCCCGAAAGAAACGCTTCTGATCGTAAAATGCGCAGCGCTCGACGGCTGCGGAGCGCCTGGGCTCGTCCCGCAGCAGGCGCTCGCGATTTCCATTTAAATCATCGGAATTAAAGAGCAGGACGAGTTAGAGCATCTGTCTCAAGATTTCCGTGCCTTCCCGTGCCCCCACGAGCACAGCTGTTTGGATCAGAGACGGAGAGGAGGGAGCTACAAATTCAGCAAAGACTGATGGAAATCAGACGTGAGCTGGAAATGATCTGCCTGCACATTCCCAAGTGCAGGGGGATGAGATGTCGTCACACTGAGCTGTGTCACAAGGGGACACTTAGGTGACAGGGAAGTCACCTTTTGCCCAGGGAAGTGGTGGAATCACCATCCTTGGAAGCGTGCAGAAGGAATGTGGATGTGGCACGTGGGGACATGGGTTGGCAGCACTGGAGGAACGGTTGGACTTGATCCTAAAAGGATTTTCCAACCCTACTGATTCCGTGACAGCGCACGGAGGACCAGACCTTCACTTTTCCAGGTTTCTGCAGAGTTCAAAGAAGAGCTGAGCAGGAAAACGTGTGTGGTCGCTATCCACTCAGATGGGAGTCGGGAGATGGAAGGGAGACACTCCAGAGCTGGAAAGCCAGCTTCAGCAGGACACTGAACTCATCCTGGCACCCACCCTGGGCTGGGATCCCAAAACAATGCGTGCCACCCCTCTCCCGAGGCTGGCCCTGCTCCTTGCACACTCAGAGGATGCATTGGTAAGCAGGCACCGATCAAATCACTTGGGATCTTTTCCCTTTGGCTCAGGTATGGAGCTTTTCCTCACTTTACTCTTAAATCAGCAAACTCCTCCAGCCCTTGTCGCCCTGGAGAAGTGAGGAGCTGAAACAAAGCTTTTCCAGGGTGGGCAAAGCCACCCAGGGAGGCGGAGGTAGCTCTGTCCATCCCTGGGGTGGCTCTGGTGCGGGATGTGGGATGATCCAGCCGAGAGCCAGTGCTCGGACAAGATCCACCTTGTTGGGAGGAGAAAGAGTAGTGAGTGGCCCAGGCAGCTCTTGGTCTGGGGACACCCCGGGGCTGTCTCAGCAAGCCCCACGTCCCAGCTGGAAGATGGGAATGTGGCAGCCTCCTGTGTGTGCAGCCCTCAGGAGCACACCCAACCCACCCTCCCTCCCCATCCTCTGCTTCACAGACACAGCGGGGACAGAGAGGATGCAAGAAGGGAAAGAAAAAAGAAAAACCCCAAGGAAATAATCCAGCTTCCTCCAGATTAGCCCCTCTTCCCCACAAAGCCTCCCTGCTCCGTGCAGGAGCTCATGGCAGCACATGGGTTGTGCACCTCAGAGCTGCTCTTTACGGCCCTGCTTTGGTGACAGCACAACACAGACGCCTCAAATCCCCCCACGGACCATCCTGATGTGTTTCTGCTCATTCATTCCCTTCCCTCACAACCCGCCGGAGAACACATCTGCTCCCTGATCCTGCCACCGCATGGAAACGCTGCTCTCAAGTGCCTCTACTCCAAAACAAGGCTCTAATTACAGGAGAAGAGAGCCCATCAGATCTCTTAATTTAGCCTCTCTTCTTATTAATTAAACCACAAGACATTTAAAGTAGGAAAGTGTTGGTGGGCAGCTGAAATCAGCCCCCCGGTGGTGTTTTGGGAAGGTAAAGGATCCCCGTGGTGCTCGATTTCTGCCCCAGGGGTTGGAATGAGCAAAGTTTTAGCTCCAGCTATTTTTGTGCAAATAAATGTCACCAGAAGGTGGCTGCCAGTAGGGAGCAGCACGGCAGCTCTTTAAAATACTCCAGGGAGCATGGAACAGCACTGGAGAAGTGCCCCTCCAGATCCTGGATGCCGGGATATCTGACACATCCAGCCAGCAGCCCTAGAGACCTCCACATCAAGCGCGGCCAGGAGAGCTGCAGCTCCCTCAGCCCCAGGCAGGCACCTCATTTCCAGCTCAGCACCCTCCTCGGAGCTGGGGTGGCTGCTGCTGGATGGCATTACTCACAAACTCAGTGGGAGCCGACAGAATTCCCAGCCTGGCGTGAGCCGCGTGGGACTCGGGATCTCTGAGCCGCTCTTTGTGTGTGGGTACGGGAGCGTTTCTATCTGTGCTGGGTACTCATCCAGCGAGCAAATATCCCCTGCCTGAAGCAGCCTCTGTGTGTGCAGATACCAGCGAGACCCACCAGAAGAAGGATAAAAAAAAAATTTAAAAAAAAAAAAACTAAAAAACCCAACCCGAAACCCAAAGCCTTCCTCCGGCATTCATCATTTTAATTAGCAGAGCTGTGCCTGGAATCTCAATGGGAGATTACACCATAAAGAGAGCCGGGCGGAACAGCACAAGTGGCTCCTCTCACTTCAGAAATGAACGGAGCTGCCTGTGAAATTGTTAGGAATATTATGTGTCCCATTTCCAGCCCAATACGCACATCCTGGTGATGCCTTGAGAGGCTCCCTAGAAACAGAGACTGGACAGGAATAAGGGAATAAAGGTGGGTATTTATTGGAAAGGCCTTCAAAGGGGCACCCTGGGGAGCCAAGGGCTCCAAGCTGGACCCCAAGATGGACCCCGAGTCACGAGTTCCCCACACCTTTATAGGTTTGGTCCATTTGCATATCAGCATCAATTCGCCAATTAAAACTTCAGCTAATGATGTCATTTCCCCTCAGCTCACCCCCCTTCCAAGATGTTGGTTACACATTTTCAGGCCCAGGACAGCCTGGGTGTCCTTGGAGAGCAAGCCCAGAGAGGTTTGTTATGAGCAGAGAGCTGAAGTCAGCAGCTACAAGAAACTTCAGAGTTACACATTAGGCAATACAGGATTCAAAAACATAAGAGTTAAACCCTAAGGCATCACTGGGAGCTCCCCCGCCAGCAGCCGGGATGGTTCCAAGCCGGACGACATTTCCAGCACTGTTGTCCTGCCACATCATTCACTCTCAGGGCTTGGTCCTTCATCCCTGTGCCCCTCTTCACCCGCCCAGACTTCCCTTTCTGTGCCCCTGGCATGGGAATATAAACATTGGGAAGCGAAGGAGGCTCCAAGCACACTCAGCCCCACAGCACTGGGCTGCCTACACATCACACACACTGCAGGCGTCATCCGTATGGATACACCAAGGAACTTAATAAACACACAGACACCAATCTTCCATGCCCCAAACGTCCTCAGATAATCATAAAAATCATGGGGGTACATCAAAACTTGCTCCCTTTTCCTTGCAGTTGCCTTGTTCTCTCTTATAAGGGTTAAAAATTTCCTCTGTGGAGATTAAAGCCATGATTTCACATTAAATACGCCACGAGCTGGGAATGCACAGCCCTGCCTGTATTTGTGCATCTGCTCTGAGCACAGGCAATCCTAAGGGACCACTTCTGCTGGCCATGAGGGAGAGATAACGGGATGGCAGCACAACCCCACATCCAGCATTCCCTGTAAATTGTTATGACCCATCCAATTGCCTGAATAAATAGGTAGTGAACAGGAAGCTAAAGAATCACCCCAATTTGTCTCCCCTAAAAGCCTCCTTGCTGTAATCTCATTTCTTTATTCAAGGTGCCTTGGCTTGTTGTACAGAGGCACTGCTCTGCCTCTGTGACGGGCTCTGGAGCTCTTTCCCTATCACTGAGTGGAAGTTACTGGAGTACGGAGCATTCCAGGCGTGCGGCGTTACCGCTTTGTGCTGAATTGGAGGCTGCAAACGTCTTCACATCCACTCAGCGCTCCAGCGACGAAACAGAAATGAGGCAGCACCGGCTGGAAACTCAGCCAAAAGCCCCTTCCCGAGGTTAAAAAATTCCAAGGGTGTTATGGGAAGGAGTTAAAGCTGCTCTGAGAGCTTTCACACGCTCGTGCGGGGTTTGCGGGAGCTTGGCTGGCGCCTCTGACAGGAGCGCCAACGCGCCTCGAGGCAGCCTGGTGCTCCAGGAACATCCTGGTGCTCCAGTAACTTCCCAGTGCTCCAGTAACATCCTGGTGCTCCAGGAACATCCTGGTGCTCCAGTAACATCCCAGTGCTCCAGTAACATCCTGGTGCTCCAGTAACATCCCAGTGCTCCAGTAACATCCCAGTGCTCCAGGAACATCCTGGTGCTCCAGTAACATCCTGGTGCTCCAGGAACATCCTGGTGCTCCAGTAACATCCCAGTGCTCCAGTAACATCCTGGTGATCCAGTAACATCCCGGTGCTCCAGTAACATCCTGGTGCTCCAGTAATATCCTGGTGCTCCAGTAACTTCCCAGTGCTCCAATAACATCCTGGTGCTCCAATAACATCCTGGTGCTCCAGTAACATCCCAGTGATCCAGTAACTTCCCAGTGCTCCAATAACATCCTGGTGCTCCAGTAACATCCCAGTGCTCCAGCAGCATCCCAGTGCTCCAGTAACATCCTGGTGCTCCAGTAACATCCCAGTGCTCCAGTAACATCCTGGTGATCCAGTAACATCCTGGTGCTCCAGTAACATCCTGGGCAGTCTGGTGTCCCAGTAACATCCCAGGGCAGCTCCCACAGCATCCCCGACAATCGGCTTCCCTGGCAGGATCCCGGGCACTGCTCTGGCAGTGCCTCCACCCCCTCTTTGCAAGGCGATGGGGGAAGCCACCTACTCCCCAAAAAACTTCCAAACCTCATGGTGGAAATGCAAATCAGAGCTAGTTCTGCTTATTAAAGCCATTCCCTGGCAGGGAGGACATTCCAGGAAAAGGCGCTTTCGGAGATGATGAGTGCAATTTGTAGATCGTTATCGCTCGGATAAAATCAGAGAACTTTAAAACAATTGGAAATGTTGAGTTTAGACCATCTCCCCTTGGGATATAATATATGCTTGAATGCTGCTGTGTGTAAGTAAGGCTGGAATTGCCCGCAGTGATACATTCCCACCGCGGAGAACGGAGCCGGGATCTGCGGCTGTGGGAACAAACCCTCCCAAACCAAAGGAAAGGCATCATTAGCCAGCGGCAGCCGCGCTTTCATCCTCCCCTTGGGCGGAGAAAAGCCACCTCTGTCCCCTGCAGCCACTCTTTGGCAGCACCTAAGTGGCGTTCCCAGACTTTAAAAGACTTATGGGAGGAAGCAGAGGTGGGGAAAGCCTCGGAGACCTCCCACGGGGAAGGCAGGGGCTAATTAAGGTAAGAGGAAGAGTTTGACCCTAAACTGAGAATTTATTCAGAGGCAGAAAAAGCTTCTCAGCACAGGACCTTGTCTCGCACCAACTCTTCCCACTCAGCGCTCGCCACGATCCCCCATCCCCTGCACATGCACAAAAATCCCCTCGCTGGGCTGAAGCCAGGCTGGAGCAGTTGGGAGGACTCAAAAACCACATCCCTCTGACTCCACAGGCGGTCCCTCGCCCCGAGGAAATCCCTACTGCCCAATATTCATCCACTGAAAACGCAATCAGGGAGGGCAGGTCGAGGCTTGGCGAGCCCGGGGCTGTTCAGGAATAACACCGGGAAGGCTGCCCACCTGCCTTTCCAAAAGCAGGCCCATTAAACCGCGGGGAGAAGGGATGCGCACGGACGGTGGCGGCTCTCGCATCGTCTCATAAATATTTAATGGCAAGCACTTTGGAAAGAGGAATGTTATTAAGGCTGGTGTCGTCTGTGGCTCCAAATGTGGCCATACATCAGATGTTGCCAGTCTGGTGTGTAAAACCCTCTCCGAGCAGCCGCTGGCAAAGCGGTTTCTTCAGGGTGGAAAAAAAAATTTAGAAAAAGGGGGGAAAAAAATAAAGGAAAATAAAGTAAAATCACGAGTTGTGGAGCCCTGGGGAGCTGCGTGTGAATGTTTGAGCGATACCCTGGCCATAGATCAGATCCTCACAATCACCTACAGCCACACAGGCAGCTCCAAGAGGGGGGAAAAGGGGAGGGGGAAAGGCAAATCCCACTCAAACAGAATGCATTGGCTGGAAAGCAATCCTTGGCAGCAGTTTTTAGCATAAACACATTGTTGGGTGTTATTTTTTCCCTCCTGCAGTGGCAAATTAATACTTTTATTCCTGCCGAAGATGCTCAAATAACATTTATTCCAGCACTTTACGCTTTATTAAGATGCTTTTGACTTCTTTTGGGGTCTGGTTTTATTTTAATTTGGACTATTGCTAAAATTTCTTTCCTCACCACCTTGACAACCCCAGAGGGATGGAAAAACCCTGTTCCAACTGAGAGCAAATCCATCTAATGCCCTGTCCTGCAGGTTAAGAGCCAGACTGGGCTCCCACTCACCTTCTGGAGCACCCCGGAGTCGTGGAGCTTTGTTGAGGCCAGTAAGTTTTTCCAACATTGGGAGTCAATACCAAGGGCCCAGAGCAGCATCCTGCCTCAAAATATGAATTTGAGTTGCTATCTTTGGAGCTCTCAAGCTTCTCCCCGTTTGCTGCTGGGTTCCCTGGTGCACCCATGCTGCCAGCAGGGGTACAAGGATTAAAAACAAGCGATCCAAGGACACGCAGCCAGGAGGAGCCCACTTCTGTTTGCATCCTGATGCTAAAATATCACCTCGTCCCCATAATGTCCCTCTGAACTACACAGAACTTGCCAGGTGTTCCTTTCCGTTCCAAAACACCGATAATTCCTTTTATTAGGCTTCCACAACCTGGTTCCTCACTCTCACTGCAAAATCAGGGATAGTTACAGAGGCTGTTGCTCATTGACCATCTGAGCAATGACTTATGAAGTGTGTTTGAATAGGAAATAGGACTATTAAGGCACTTGGCAATATGGCAGGAGCAAAAGCAGCTCATCAGTTCATCATTTGGTTTAAAAAATATTGAAAATTATTTTTACTCCCTAATTATCATGATGAAAACCTGGGGAGGGGATGTGTGTGTGGAAAGGACAGAGGGCTGCTGGGACAGGCAGGGAAAGGGATTTACAAATTCTCCCAAAACAGTGGCCGGGCCACCCCGAGTGCAAAGTCCAGGGAGACGGATCCTGCATCTTCCTACCCTAAATACCCCCAGCACCTGCAGCAGGCAGCTGGGGAGTCCCTGCTTCACATGGAAACCTCTGGAACTTCCAAGAAAGCCCAGGAAGCATCACTGAACGATGAGGATGGGGTGAGCCAGGGCTTGCTCCCTCCCTACACCCCAAAACAGCACTGCTGCCCTGATGAACCCAAGCCAGGCTCAGGCAGTCCCAGTCCTGCTCGTCAGTGCCGGGTTCATTTAATCCGTGCATGTGTTTAATTCCCTGCACTCTGGCATTTCGCTCCTCTATCACTTTTCACAGCCTGTCAGTCCCGAAATCCTTTCCCGAGCAGCCACATGCCACAGCTACTTAGGAATTACGCCAGCTCCAGCAGTCATTAGGCACTTCCCATGTCCTACATGCAGCTGTGAGCATTCCCAGTGCCGAGGCTCGCTCAGAGATCAGCTGCGAGCCGAGCAGGAAGGTGAGCAGGGATGGCACCCGCCACGCTCCTGCCTTCAAAGCTTCCAGGTTGGTCATGCTGCGGGTTTTTCCTTAAAATTTCAGAAGTTCCATTCGTTTTCTCTGCTTGAGGAGTTTCAGCATCTGAGCAGAGAGTCCTCATTGCCCGTTTATCCCACCGTGGCCCCTGCTGAAGGGGATTCACCCCTTACCCTGACCTTGGCTCCTGCTCCAGGGAAAACACTCCTTCCAGCTTTCCCTGGGCATCCCAGGGTGCCAGCAGCTGCCTCCTGGGCCGGGCACAGCATCGCTCTGATCCCCTCTGCCAGGTCTGCAGAGGGGTTCAGATACCTGGAGATGCAGCTCCAGTGCCTGGTGGGATTCCAGCACGCACCAGCTGGAGAGGGGCTTATTCCCTGTGGAACCCCACAGGACAGAAATGCATCCCCTGCTCAGGTGCTGCCAGAACTCCTGGTGCCTCCACGTCCCCCTCAGTGCTACATCACCTGTTTTAGGTGTTTTGCTGCTAAGGCTGGGGCTGTGTTCACACATCACCTGTTTGACTTTGCATGGTACCACAAGAGAAAATCATCTTTCCTTCCTTTGGCCCAACACACGTTGCCAGTAAATCTCTGCATTTTATTTCGGTTTTTTTTAAAGAAAGAATCATAGAATCCTTGAATGGTTTGAGTTGGAAAGGACCTCAAAGCTCATCTTGTTCCAAAGGATACCTTCCACTTGACTGGTTTAACAGAGGGAAACTGAGGCACACTAGGGAAACAGGACCTGCCCACCCATCACTCCACAAAGAGCCACATCCCTGGCTGGGAATGTAACCATGAGAATCCAACAGAGGGGTGGTGGGAAGACTTCCCCATTCTCCAGCACATCTCACACCCTCACCTCCCCAACAAACCCAATTCCATGGCAATTCCCATCCCGACAAGCTCTGTTTTTCCCCCTGGAGTCATCAGAAAAAGCCACGAGGGCAGCGAGGGGAAGTCAGCGCTCGCCCTTCGCAAGGTCAACAAAAATCCCTCAAAATGTCATAGAGTTTTGCGAGTCCTAAATGAAGCAATTGCTTAATCTACCTGGGGGATTGCAGCTATTATATCCACCGCCGTAAACAAGCCTCAGCTCCGGCTCCCCAGGATTGCACTGGCGGAGAGGAGCCGAGGCTAAATTGACAAGTTGTCTCCGCTGCCCTTGAAACTCAATTTGCCATCGCTCACCTCATTTCAAATTAGCACAGAGAGAAACCTCGTCGGCCGAGCTGCTCTTTTGGGGCTCTTACACAACATCCCTGCTCCACACGCTGGTGGTTCGGGGGTTATCCTGCTGCAACAGGAATAGGGAAAAACTGGAGATTAAATGCAGACCCTCAAACGTGGTCAAAGCTGCCTGAGGTGCTCCAGGCCAGGTTGGACGGGCCTTGGACAACGTGGGATAGCGGAAGGTGTTGCTGACCATGGCAGGGGGTGGAGTAAGATGAGCTTTAAGGTCCCTTCCAGCCCAAACTGTTCTGTGATTCTATAAAATTAGGGAGCAATTCAGCCTTTTACCAATAAACCTGCGAAAGGTGTGTACACCCCTAAAATCCTTTCCTGAAGACTTAAAAGGGATGGGTACAGGAGCAGAGCTGTGGCAGAGGTGGAGTTTATACCTGCTCCAAGGCATCATCTGGGACCGTGCCGAAGGCTCACAGCAGGCCAGGGTGGCTCAGGGGAAGAAGAGATCCTCCACATTTGTGTGCAACTTTTTTTGAAAAGGGCCCTGAATAGAAACGGGCTCGAACCGCATTTGCAACAAACGTGTTCAGCATCCAGGGAATTCGCTTTGTATTTTCAAAAGAGGAGTTTTCAATAGCTGTGATTTCAGGTGAAACTTTCCTATCAATGCTGGATGGATGATATTAAAAAAAAAAATCAAAGGCAGTATTATTAACCTGGAGCCTGAAACGGTCTTGTTTTCATACCTCAACCTGGATCTGGTAGAAGCTGCTGCTGCCACTTGTGCCAGAACTTAATGCCAACAGCCCCCTGCCTTCAGAGGGATGGGGCTCATCCACATCCTGGAACAGACCTGGTGCTCCGGGATGGGGATGCAGCGGAGTTAACACGGACACGCAGCCACCAGAGGGGCTGCAATTGCCTTGCCAGTGCAGCCCCAGCCACGTGTGCCCTGCCCCAGCGCCTCTCCCGCTGCCCCTCGCCCGGGCTGGCACCTATCCACCGAGCCCCCTTTCCTCAAGGAGGGGTTAAAACCTTGCTGTGATGTCCCTTGTTGCTCTCAGGAGAAGCACCACCTCCTCTCACCTCCAGGAAGCTCCTGAGGTGCCCAAACCTGGCTCTGCAGCCCTCAGGGAGGGAAACGTCCACAGATTCTCCTGAGCTCCAAAGGCAGCTCCTGAGCCACAGGGAAGCAAAGGAGGGAAAAGGCGTTTTTGGGGAGATCTGGAGGGTGAGGATGCTGCTGCCTGCCCTTCCCAGCTTTGTTCAGCACCGAGCACAGCCAGGGCTGGGGGCCCTCAGTGCAGCCAAGCCCCGCAGACCCCGCACTGCAGCAGGGCTGATGCGGCACAGCCGCGTCCCGTTCGGTCAGGGCAGCACACGGAGGGACAGCGGGCCCGACGTGGCAGCCATCTGCCCTGGTGGCCTGCACAAAGGGCCCCTGACAGCCGGGCTGGGGACGGCCTTCGGCCCCAGCGCCGCAGCCCGCGCCGCAGGCAGCGCCGCCGTGGGCAGCACAAGAGGCCTTGTGTTCCTTGTGTCCCTCGTGTCCCTTGTGTCCCTTGTGTCCCTCATTCCCTCACGTCCCTCGTGTCCCTCCTGTTCCCGGGGTGGGAGTGGATAAAGAGCCAGTGTTGCTGTTGCCGCACTCCCGGCTGACCCGTGCCCGCCAACAACCGCCTGCCTTTCCCACCCCCAGATCTGCAGCTGCCCTGACCCCAACCCCCGCTGGCAGGGGACACCAAGGGGCACTGCTGGAAGGAGGCAGGTCCCAAGCTCAGGTCCCTGATCCAGGCTCTCCAGGACACCGGGACAGCAGCACAAACACTTTCCTCGAGCATCACGGCTTTGATGCTTGTCCCGACCTCGACACCTGCAACAGCTCGCGGGTCTAAGAGCATCAGGTGTTAAAACAGCACGTGTTAAGAAACTTCTGGTTGGTTTTGGCTTCTCAGCAGCAAATCTTCCGCAATGCTAGCGTTTTCTTTCCAAAATAAACAGCAGAGCATGGAAAAAGAGGGAAAGCAAATATGGAACTAAGAGCTCCCAGTAAATCCCAAGCAATTTGGAGGCAGGTACCAGCATCCGGATGGGATTCAGTCTGGGGGCAAGGCACAAATTTGAGGCCAGTTGGTGTCATCTCGTGTTTCACCCATCTCGAGTTAAACCAGAGGCTCTGTGCTGTTTTAACTCAAATCCCTTGTTCTCAGCCCCACGTTCTTGCTCCAGCTCCCAGCTTTCCAATGCACAGAAATGATGCCTGCAGCACAGCCCAGCTCTTCGGCATGGAAACTTTTCCCCTCCGCTCACCGTCTCTAATTTATCCCCCGTGCCTGGCACACAGACCTGCCTTCACCCTGCAGCTTCTGGCGTGCCAGCGGCCTTTGCTCCCAGCCCTCAGGGCGTTATCCCTGTTATCTACACCAATGCCTGCAGGGGAAGGCAAAACCGTGCCTGCTCTCATGGTTGACATTCCTCACCTTCTGCCACCGTATCTACTGACAAAATTCAAACCAAGCGAGCAGATGGAGAAGCGAGCGTGAAGTTTTTCCCCCCACTGCTCCCATTTGAATCAGCCGCAGGTGATCCCCGTGCCCTGCCAGGCACAGGAGATGCCGAGCTCGTGGGGCGATGGGAACAAGCAGGGAGGAGTGTTATGTCCTGGAGTAGTGGACGCCCAAGAAACGACTGAACTATCCCTCACAGAGCAGCGGGCACACAATTCAGAATATTCTGTGATTAGATGGAGAACATTGGCACTGGGAGAAGAATTTGCCTGAGCAAATTCCCTTGAACAGCCATGATCCTGCAGGCAGCAGCTTGGCTGGGCAGGGAGGTTACAGCAGGGCACCAACACTCAGAGAAAACCTGGGCTCTGCCAAAGTACATCGCTCCTGACCCCCTGCTTCCTCCCGGGGCTTTTGGCCCTGATCCTACAGCAAAACCACCAAAATCCTACCCGGAAAAGGCTCAGGAGCTCTGTGCTCTCACGCCCCACAGCAGCCCCATTGCTGCCTTTCCCCTGTCACAGAAAATCCAGGGCCAGATCCATAAGCAGCATCCCGACCCCCCACAGAAACTCCTGCTGATTTATGTCACTGAGGATCCTCCTACAACGCAAACCCGAATCAAAGCATTCCTGGGAGAAGCCCTGCGCCTCCCCACCAGCAAAAAGAGCTTTTGACCACAGTGTGTGGTGTAGAATTTGACTTTGAGTGACTACCATAAAGTGTTTTTATTTTTAAGCTGTTTTATGCTGTTTCTCCAGCTCACGAGGAGTGCACCTTGGTGTCAACAGGACTCTTTTGTCTTTGTAAGCTATTTTGAGGCAAAATATCTGTAAATTACTTCCCCAAACCTCCGCACAAGCAGATCATGCAGAGAAAATAGGCTTTGCAGGAATGCAGTAAATTGTTTCTGTCACACAAGGAAATATAACCAATGGAAATCGTTATGGATGAGTCATTATGAGAGGGACCGAAAAAATTAACCTTCATCCATTTCCTTCATCTCGGAGCGTGTGCGAGGGTGTGCACAGGAGAAGGAAGGTGGAGAGCACCTGCTAAGCGAGGGCACAGAGCTGGGGGAAAGGTGGGATGTGCAAGCAGCTACAGACAGGGAAAACCTGGCTGTTTGGGAGAGGGTGCCAGGATTGGGGTGCTGCAAAAGGAGAGGTGCGTCAGCCCACCCCCGGGATGGAAAGGGATGATCCAGGGTGGGGGAAATTTCTGCTCAATCCCATTACACAGGAGGGGGATGCTCTTTTCCAGCTATTATTGTGCCTTGATTTTGTCTATCCCTCTCCTCAAATCCCAAGAAAACCTCAGGGGTGAGCGTGTCTAAGGAGGAAGGTGAAGCCAAAGCTCGATGAGCACGGGCTGTCCCCCACCTACTGCCACCACAGCACATCCCAACACACCTTTTCTTGCCTGATCCTCCACGACTCCAGAGTAAACACACAATTTGCTATTTGCCAGAGGTTTTTTTTTTTGTTAGATGCAGAGAAAATAGCGAAGGAATGCAGCAGTGTGGGCCAACGAGCGCTGCTTGCGTGGGAGAGGAGGCTCCGGGAGACAGAAGCATCAGCCAGAGGAGTACGTGTGAATACGGCGGGGGAAAACATTTATTCCCACACATTTGGGATAAAACCCGTCGGTGGTAACTCCAGCTCAGCACCATCCAGCTCTGTTTCATCCCCTCACCATTAACCAAGCGCTGTGCACGCGTTTCGCTCCCTACCTGTGCACATCCCCTACAGAGGCTACACAAAATAAGAAGCAAATCCATTTCCAGAGTGGCAGATAACGATTCCTCCGGCCACGGCGCGCAAACAAGGCGGCGGAAAAGGCTCAAGTGTTAAATGTTCCCTAATGTGCAGTAATTGATTTCCATGTGTGCAGTAATGGATTTGGTCACATCATGCAACAATGGATTTGACATGGGTTCTCGCTGATATTATAAACATAGTTAAGTCGTTAGCGCAGTGCCTGGGAATTAGGCCTTTAATAGCGCTGACCCTGCGCCCTGAGCCAGCTGGCCAGCACCGGCAGCCACCAAAATCTTCAGGGCTGGTTCATGCTCAAGGACACAGCCGGCAATTTAACAGCTAAAAGCCGCTCAGAGCTGAGCAAAACGCATCCCGAGTTCTGCTCCGTCCATTTGCTCACACGTACACGGCTCCTGTCCAGCTGATGCCTTGGGAGGCTCCTTAGAAACAGAGAGCAGACAGGAATAAGGGAATAAAGGTGGGTATTTATTGGAAAGGCCTTCAAAGGGGCACCCTGGGGAGCCAAGGGCTTCAAGCTGGACCCCAAGATGGACCCCGAGTCACGAGTTCCCCACACCTTTATAGGTTTGGTCCATTTGCATATCAGCATCAATTCGCCAATTAAAACTTTAGCTAATGATGTACTTTCCCCTCAGCTCGCCCCCCTTCAGAGGCTTTGGGCCTGCACAGCCTGGGTGTCCTTGGAGAGCAGCCCCAGAGAGGTTTGTTATGAGCAGAGAGCTGAAGGCAGCAGGGTACAGAAACTTCAGAGTTACACACTGGGCAATACAGAATTCGAAAATATAAGAGTTAAACCCTAAGGCATCACAGTCTGTCTCCTTTCCTGGCTTTCTGCGCGGTGGTTGCACACCCCAAGTGTTGTGCTCCCACCACAGGGATGGGCGGGGACAGTGGCATACAAACTCAGGCTGGTTTGGGTTGGAAGGGAACTTGAAATTCATCTAGTTCCAGCCCTCCAGGTTGCTCCAAGCCCCATCCAAAACAGCCAGCAAAAGGAGTTCAGCATCACCTCAGTCCCAATAAAACTTGGATTCAAAAGTTCTGCCTCCCATCACAAGCAGAGTGATTCAAACCTGCAAAGCTTTGCATTCAGCCCTCTGAGCCCAGCTTGTCTTATCTTGGAATCTTAGGATGATTTGGGTGGGAAAGGACCTTAAATCTCATCTTGTTCCAACCCTTTCTACCACGGACAGGGACACCTGCCACTGTCCGAGGCTGCTCCAAGCCCTGTCCAGCCTGGCCTTGGGCACTGCCAGGGATCCAGGGGCAGCCACAGCTGCTCTGGGCACCCTGTGCCAGGGCCTGCCCACCCGCCCAGGGAACAATTCCTTCCCAAAATCCCATCCAGCCCTGCCCTCTGGCAGTGGGAAGCCATTCCCTGTGTCCTGTCCCTCCATCCCTTGTCCCCAGTCCCTCTCCAGCTCTCCTGGAGCCCCTTTAGGCCCTGCAAGGGGCTCTGAGCTCTCCCTGGAGCCTTCTCCTCTCCAGGTGAGCACCCCCAGCTCTCCCAGCCTGGCTCCAGAGCAGAGGGGCTCCAGCCCTCGGAGCATCTCCATGGGCTCCTCTGGAATTGCTCCAGCAGCTCCACATTCTTCCAGGTCTTTGCCTCCACTAAAAATCATCTCCCACCTCCCACAGCCCAGCCATTTACAGGTTCCTGCATGCGTTGCAAGCACCACTGGGAGAAGTCGTAGAACTTCACAGATTCGTGGAACTGTGGAATGGTTTGGCTTTGCAAGTAACCTTAAAGATCATCTCACTCCAACCCCCATCACCCCCACCGTGTTTCCTGTTGCAGGCAACACCAGCTGGACCCCAAAACCATCTCCTGTCAGCAGGGCCTCTCAGAGGGACCACAAGGCAGCCGTGGAGGGTTGGAACTGGTTCCCACTGGGTATTTACAAGCCTTGCAGCAGTGTTAAAAATCTATTATTTTCACTCGGGCACTGCAGCAGCGCTCGCCTTCTGTCGAGAAGTGATTGGGCTGCTGTCCGTCAGGGACACTGAGCGATTGTACGGAGAAAATTGCATTCAGCAATGGGGGATTTAAGAGGGTGCTTGTTCTCAAACAGGGCTCCAATTAATTAACTCAGAGGAAGGGGCTGCTCGGAGTTTGCTTAGTGTTTTCTGTGTTTTCCTTGGTGCATTGAATTTATTGGCGAGTGCCTCGCTTTGTTTCTTTCTTGCTTTTCTGTTTGTCTTTAAGACTCTTTGCGGGATGATAAAGCGTAGGGAATGTGTTTTCTCGGCAGGGGATTAATTGGCAAGCAGGCAGGAGAAATGGATGGGCCAAGCCCCAAATTCCAGCCCTCACGCTGCACCTGCCAGCACTGGGAATGGAAAAGCCTCCTGGCCAGCCCAGTGCTCGTGGGATTTTGTAGCACAAGGGTGTCAAGATCCACCAGAAGCTGTAGTAGGAAAGGATCTCAGGGATGGGGCTTCCACTTCAACTCTTCCAACCCTGCATCATGCAAAAAACGGAGGAAATAGCAAACATCATTGTCATCGGCATGAGAAATGTACCAGAACTGGGTGTGCAACAAGTGGGAGGAATGTTGAGCTCTGAAGGAACCGGGAAAGCTTTTATTGGGATTGTGACTGGCTCAGTGCTGTTTCACAGGATATGGTAAGGGCTGCAATACCCTCCACTCCTCCCTCCAGGCTTTGGTCACCTACAAGAACAAGAAATTCCTCAAGATATGGATAATTTCTTCATTTTTTCGACACCAAACACAGGAGGATTTGACCTCAGTTGGAGTCCCACCACGCAGACCATACCCCAGGAGAGAATATTCTGTGTTTAAGGAGAATTAGAGACTGGCGTTGCACTCGGAGAGGCTGTGGTGCACAGCTGGTGGAAACACAGGGATGGGTGTCAGTCATCAAAGGACACCCGGAGCAGCACCACTGGGATGTCTGTGACTGTTGAGGAGAGCAGGTGCCCCCCATGGGGATGTGATTTGGAGGAGCACATCCTCCAGCTTGTAATTCCCAAATTTCCAACGGAATCGTGTTCCTCAAGAGCAGATGGAGATGAGGAAGCAGGAGATTCATGGCCTGTGGTGACCCAGAACACGGCACCACTTCTTCTTTTAGGAGAGCTGGGCCCCACCGCCCCAGGGGAGCCCTCCCCAAACACAACCACAGCCACGTCCCCAACCACCCAGCCCTGACTTCTCCTTCAGACCGAGACATTTCACAGCCCCGCTGCCATTTCCAGGGGTGAGAAAGGTCCCCTTCTTGCCCTCAGCCCTAATCTTTCAAAGGAATTAATCTTCAAAGCAATCTGGCCCCAGCAGAGCAAGTTTTGATTTACGAGCTGCGGCGACAGCTGAGCTCCTCTGACGGGGCAGACGGGGAGCGTTGGCTGGATGGGGCCAGCCCTGGAGGAACCTCCCCAGAACAGGCACCCAGACCACAGCTGGAGC
Source organism: Daphoenositta chrysoptera (assembly GCA_013397915.1). NCBI lineage: Eukaryota > Metazoa > Chordata > Aves > Passeriformes > Daphoenositta > Daphoenositta chrysoptera. Next base: position 175,323 of record VZRO01000219.1, read on the forward strand.
AACCACCCCCTCTTCGTCCTTGGGAAACTCCAACCTGCCTTATTTTCTTCATTAACCAGGCAAAGCAGGCTTCCCACCTCCAATAAATATTTTTAACAAGGATTTGACCTCAGCAATAGCACCAGAGCCTCATCAAAGGCTTTGCTTTCCTCTCATAACGTCGCTCCTTAGTACAAACTGCAGCATAACCCACATGCAAAAACCAAACCAAGGGGATTTGGCTCCATTGAAATAAAACGTTTTGATGAAATTTTAAATGAGAAAATGGTGATGGCCCCCACAAAATGATTTGATTTCGGTGAATCTGTGTTTTCATTTTGAAAACTGATTCATTAGAATTTTTTTTCCCAACCAGCTCTAATCAAAGTGCTTTAGGCGTTTTTGAAAATTTCAGTTCCGAGCTTCAAAACAATTTAATTTGTGTTATAAAGCAGCGAAGTTTATGACACAGAGATACAGCGAATGGAAGCACTTTTTGACTTTGCAAACACTTCAACTTTAAGAAATTAAATTAATGGTAATGTGGGAGAGTAATTTCAGAAGTTTCTTTCCCAAAGTACAGAAAGTATTTTCCAACTCATCTGAAGGCAGACTTTATAAATATAATATAAGGTTGTCATCTCCACGCTTACAGCTTGCTTTTCACTACCACCAGCTCCATTTAAAGTTTCTTCAGGTCGTGAGCAAATGAAATAAAAGAACTCATTTCTGTTCATGAAAACTCCAGTGACGGGATCATTACAGAGAGCATCTCCAAAGGGAAAAGGGAGAAGGGGAGAGAAAGCAGAGGATATATAGCAAAAATGGAAAGAGAATGAGAACATCACGGGAAATGCTCATTCCAACAAGGGCCCCATTCACCCGCTCTTGTCTTTCCTTCAGGGTTAGTTCGTGTTTCATTACAGATTAACACAGCATCTCTTCTCTCCAGCCTCGCGCTGGAGATCGCTCCATCCATTTAAATAGGTTTCAAAAGCCAGGATTGATCTATGCCAAGCTGTAATTTTGGATGGTAGCGTGGCAGTTAATGCACTCCAGCCTCTGCAGAGAGAAGGAGGTGTGTGAATTGCTTCCTCGATATGATAAATTCATTAGATAAAGGAACCCGAGATAACAGGAACAGCACTTGGAAAGCATCTGGTGGCACGGATGTGCAGGGAAGGGGGTCACAGCATGACTCTCATGGTTTGCATTAGAGCACAGAACGGAACAAAAGAGACTTGTACAGGCGACTGGAAGGGACCTTTGGGTCAAGCACTCCTACATTTTCCCCTCTGAAATAACCACGTAATAATCCAACAGCTGCTTGAACCTGTGAATGCCATCCCACGGAAAGCATCTCAAAATGCCATCCAGGAAGACTATGAGAAAAATGAAATACCATGCCCCTAAATAGAGGGGAACCACGGATCTTGTCTGAAATGCTGCTGGTAGAGATGCAAAAACCACTACCAGAGATCTTCTGTGCTGCCCGGGCTGGATGCAGAGGATGGGGCAGTAGGGAGTGACACGGCCACAGGCTGTGTAATCCCTGCCATCCCACCAGCTCCCAGCACTTCCACCTGCGAGCAGCAGGATCTGGGAGCTCGCTGAGCCAGCCCTCTCCAGCCTGTTTACATTCAGCTCCACTGCCACCGGGAAGGGAGCACGGCAGGCTCCAAGGATCTGCTCTGATGGTTTGGCTCACAGAGAACCAGGACAAAGAAATGGGAGGATGCTTTGGCAGCCACATAAAGGAGGCTAATAAACACTGGAGATGGGAGCAAAGCGATGGAGATCAACAGGGCATCACCAAGCAGGAGGGTGAAAAACGGGAGGAATGCTCTCATGGAGAAGAAGGGGAAGGAGCACGGAAAGCCAGCAAGGGATTAGGGATGCTACAAACTGGAGGGTTTAGGAGGTCCAGCACCATCTCCAAGGGCATTGCAGGAAGCCCGAAGGAAAGAGAAGCCTCAGAGCGGGGTCCCACAGCCCAGTGAGGCTCAGTGATCAGAGAGCAGCAGGTCAAGCTCCAGCTTTTCCAGAACGCCCTGCCAGGATGACAGCCAGGAACACCCGCGCCCTCCCGGCTCCCTGCCATCCACCAGCCTACCTGATCTAAACCAAACCTAATCAATACGGGGAGGAGGAACTCAGCACGAGGAGATTACCACGGCAGGAGAGCTGCTCGCAGCCACGGCGCTGGCAAAGCCTTCCCACAACAGCAAGTGAGCTGCCAGATGGATTTTGATCTCATTAATCTGTTTTGGGGCCAGCCGGCAGCGCGGGGCTGCCGTGGGCGAAGCAGCACGCGACACCTTCCTCCAAAGGGAAAGATTTCACATGGAAATGTTCTCCCACTCAGAGCACTTCAGGCACCCGAGTGCTGGAAATGTGGGTCATTTATGCCCAGAGAAGCTGTGGCTGCCCCATCCCTGGGGGTGTTCAAGGCCAGGCTGGACAGAACTTGGAGCAACTTTCCCTGCAGGAAGGTGTCCCTGCCCACGGCAAGGGAGTGGAACAAGATGTGCTTTAAGGTCACTTCCAACCCAAATCATCCCTGACTGCACAATTCTATGTCTGCGCTATTAATTCATTTATCAGTTCTGCAGCTCAGAGCTTATTTGGATTTCACGTGAGGTAATGAGGATACTGCAATCTCTATCCAGGGAAAAGCCTTTCCTGCACTCACTTGAGGCTGTACAAATTAAATATCCTCTTTGGTGCAAGGGCTCGGTGCTGTCCAGTGGATAATGTGCCAGGCTGGGACCTGAGGTCACTACTCTGGTACTGATTCAGTAGATAACCTTGAGGATTTTAAACCCTCCATTGCATCCTCTCTGCTTTCTCCTGAGTGAAATAGGGATATCAACCGGAATTGAGGTCTCCCAGTGAAAAGCATTCCATAATCATTATTTTGGGGATTGAGGAAAATATAGAAGGGTCTATAGCAAAGACTGAGACACTGAAAGGGAGGGAATAACAAACCTGGAACTACAGGCATCAGTAAATCAGCTACAGCACAGGAGCACTCTCAGCTTAGGGTAGAATCATGGAATGGTTTGGGTTGGAAAGGACTTAAAGCTCACCTCAGTCCAATCCCCCTGCCATGGACAGGGACACCTTCCACTAGACCGGGTTAAAACCTGGCATTAAACACTTCCAGGGATGGAGCAGCCACAGCTTCTCTGGGCACCCTGTGCCAGGGCCTCACCACCCTCACAGGGAGCAATTTTTTCCTAATATCTAATCTAAACCTGTCAGCTTGAAGCCATTCCCTGTTGTTCTTTCCAGCTGGACCAAGCCAAGAGTGACGCTGGGAGCACCACAGCGTGGAGAGGCCACTTCCAGCTGTCACCAGCCAGAAAAGGACCCGTTGCTTTCTCTCCCTGAGGGTCCTCGTGCTCCTCCCACCCCTGTGCCGCACTTATCGACCACCCAACGCTGCACCCCGGCCTCTGCCGAGCACGAGTTCAGCTTCCAAGCAATGCAAATCCATGGATGCGAGGGGCTGCTCGCACTCAGAGCACACCGAATTCAGGGTGGCTTGGTCCACGTCAATTAGGGATAAATTCAAGCTAATGAGAATTAAGTGTCCAGGCAGGGCTTCGCATCGATTTGGTTAAACCAATGTAAGAGAGCAAGTGCACGTGTGGATCTGGGGACGTGTGTGCGTGGATGCCTGCACTGCTCCTTGGCAGTTTGCCCCCAAACCTTCCTGGGTTCATTCTGAAGGTTTTTCAGGTGAAAGCCCCGAATTTGCAGTGTTTTGTTTTGTTTTCGAGTAACAACGCTCACCCGGCACTTCCAAACCCTCTGTGAAACAGAGCCACTGTTTTCTTTTGTACGGAAAAGTTGGGAGATAAATTGCAGATGATTCAGTAAATAACTCAGCCTATGACCTTGATGCTTATTGATTCCTCAAGCTGTTTATCTTTCTTGTGTGCTCCCCAGCAAAAACAATTATCACTTAATTATAAAGCAGCTTGGCTTGAGGGAACCACCAATTGGCTGGCACAGGATGAGTTCATCCCTGCACACCACAGAGCCCCGACCAGAGCGACTGCTTAGGATTCAGAGCCACAAACTTCATTATTTTCTTCCTTGCTCATGTTTTTCCCCTCGTTTTAAAATCACTTAAGGATGTTTAGCCAATCCGGGTGTTTGACTGCCCGAATATTCGCGACGGATGGGATCGAAACGGCAAGTGCCAGCCTTGGAAAAGGGAAAAAAGAGAACTGGAATGATAAAAAGGAAAGGTTGTTGGTCCTGGAAATAAAATACCTGGGCTGTTGTCTCCTTCAGTGACCTTGGGTGAGGCATTTTCTCTGTTGCCTCCCCTTGTCTCTGTGCAGAGCTGTGCCGGCCGTGTGCAGAATCCGGCACAAAGGATTCTTCCTGCTCTTGACCGAAGTTTCCCAATGCCGCTGGGATGGGAAAAATGACAGCTCGGCACTGCTGCAGCCATGCATGCATTTGGAAAGCACTTAGAGACATCCATTAGCACGGGAAAGGGAATTATCATCTCCACCCCAAGGCAGGAGGAGGGAAAGGAACCTCCCCCTTCACTAGAAATGAAGGATTTGTAATTTTTATGCACTTTTGAGCTGTGCCATCCTCCAGTGGAAAGGGGTGAGGGGGTCCACAGAGGGATCTGGACAGGCTGGATACTGGAGCAGGTCCAGGGAAGGGAACAGAGCTGGGAAGGGGCTGGAGCCCCAGGAGGGGCTGAGGGAGCTGGGAAAGGGGCTCAGACTGGAGAAAAGGAGCTCGGGGGAGACCTTGTGGCTCTGCACAACTCCCTGACAGGAGGGGGCAGCCGGGGGGGTCGGGCTCTGCTCCCAGGGAACAGGGACAGGAGAAGGAACAGCCTCTCAAGTTGTGCCAGAGGAGGTTTAGGTTGGATATTGGGGAACATTTCTTCACGGAAAGGGTTGCTCAGCCCGGGCACAGCTGCCCAGGGCAGTGCTGGACCCACCATCCCTGGAGGGATCTAAAACCCACGGGGACATGGTTTAGGGATGGNACTTGGGGACATGGTGTAGGGATGGGCTTGGCAGTGCTGGCTTAACAGTTGGGCTCAATGATCTTGGAAGTTTTTCCAACCCGAATGATTCCGTGGTTCACGCTCCAGACTCCCTAACCGTGCCTCTGCCCTGCAGAAAGCACACAGCCCGCAGCAGAGACACTTCATTTCCCAGCACTAGATGCTCTTTAGCTGCCAGATCCCCCAAACCTGCACCCCTCCTCCTCCTCCTCCTCCACACATCCTCAACAGCAGCAAACTCCGTTAGGGAGCTGGGGGAGCCTGATGTGATCAGCTGAGGGACCAATGCAATGAAGAGCAGCAGCAGCCAAAGCCGCTAACCAGACAAACATCGTTCCACCGCCTAAAGCGATCGGGGACAGCGAGCGCAGCCGGGGCCGGCTCTGCGGAGCGGCGCGGGGACACCGAGCCTCTGTCCCCGCCGGGGACCAGGAGCAAAGCCACACGATGGCACTGTGTTTGCCAGAGCTCTCCAATTCCAGCAGCTTTTGCAGCAGTGCCTGGCCCTGCCGGACCCAGTGCAGCGTTTCCCTCTGCAAAACAGCTCCGGTTTCGCAGGAAAATGGTCAAGGACTCACCAGCTGCTGCCAGCTCAGCAGAGAGGGCTCAGGAAAGGCTTTACAGAGCATCCCTGCCCGAGTGCGGGGGTCACCGCTCGGCAGCTCTGGTGATCCAAGCTCCAGCCCTGTCCCTCGCTGCACCATTTCAATTCCCTTTCAGCCCAGGACAGAGGGCTCTCCATCGCGCTGTGGGCAGGACACGGAACCACAGAATCCCAGAATGGTTTTGGTTGAAAGAGACCTTAAAGCTCATCTTGTTTCACCCCCTGCCATGGCAGGGACACTTCCACTGTCCCAGGGTGCTCCAAGCCCTGTCCAGCCTGGCCTTGGGCACTGCCAGGGATCCAGGGGCAGCCGCAGCTGCTCTGGAGAACCAGTTCCAGTGCCTAACCAAGCACTCGGCACAGTTGCAAAAGCATTTTCTACTGTCTCTATTTGGCAGCAAAATCTCCTTTTATTCATCTGTGGGTACTCCAATAGATTTTCTGCCATTAAGGGGCTCCCAGTATAACCCAGCACATGGATCCAGCTGGTCTGCAGCGCCCAGGCTATTGGTCTCAATTAATTCCTGCCTTATAACTGGAGCAGCAAGGATTGCAAACAGATCAGACCACAGGTTGACATACCTATTGATAACAAGCAGAGCTGCCCATAATGACCCCTATTCCTTACAATCTCCAGTCAGGTACCACAAAAAACATTCCTACACACTTTGTGGTGATTTTAAAAACTATTTTAAAGCCATTTAAGGAGTGGAAATGAGCACCACCTCCCCTCCAGCTCCTCTTTCCTCCCCATCCCAGTTGCATACAGCACATCCCCGTTATGCCCATCACAGTCTGGACACAGGTGTGGGCCTCTCCAAAGGGACAAATATCCTCTGCATCTGCTCATCAGCTCTTCAGCCACGTGGCAGGAGGATATTCCACATCCTCATGTTCCCACAGACAGAAGTTTTATGGCCCCGTGTTGCCCAGGGAGCAGCCAGGAGCAATCCAGGATATACTGTACCCTTGCAGGAGGGGATTGTCACATTAAAACACCTCTAAATGCTTAAAAGGGTTTTCGTTTAGAGTCTCCTACCGTGAAGTGTCTTCAAGGGCCCCAGATTTATTATTTCATCAGAAGATCAGAGAGGGGAAGTTTGTAGGAGATCAAACAAATAGGAATACATTAGGAGAGACAGTAGGAGAGGCTGGAGAAACGGTTGGATTAAATAAAGTGGGACAGAATCCCTGCTGGCCAGGGGGGTGGTTTTCCCTCACAGCTCCCACCCCACGGGCCCCAAGCCCTGCCCAGGCACCACCAGCTGTGGAGATGCCAGTAGGGTCCTGGGGTGGGGAATAAAGCCCCTGCTGCCTGCAGGACCCACTTCCCATCCCCTGGTTCCTAAAGCAAAGGGGAGCATATTTCCTACTGGGTTTCATTATAGATCAAAGATTTGGAAAACATGCCAAAGGAGATGGTGCACGGGGAAAAGATGGATCTTCTGGAAAAAAATACCTTAGGATGGGCCTGGATTTGCTTCCTGGCTCTGCTGCAGAGTCCATGGGTTCATTCCTTCTCTGTGCCTCAGTTTCCCCATTCCAAGAGCAAGCCTCATAACCTTCTTTTCCCACACTTAGAATCATGAAGGTTGGAATTGAGCTCTCAGACCACCGAGCCCAACCATTAACCCAGCCCTGCCAAGGCCACCACTGCCCCATGTCCCTAAGCACCACATCCACACTTCATTAACACTTCCAGGGGTGGCGATTCCACCACCTCCCTGGACTTGACAACCCTTTCAGCGAACAAATGCCTCCTAATTTCCAGTGTACTTCATGGGATGCAGATGCAGTTGTCCAAAGCTGGGAGGAGTGGCCAGAGTGGCCCTCCAGAAGGACCTTGACAGGCTGGAGAGGTGGGCAGGAAAGAACTGCCCGGAGTTCAACAGGGACAAATGCAGGCCCTGCTCCTGAGGAGGGACAATCCCGGGCACCAGCACTGGCTGGGGGTGACCTGGGGAGCAGATCTGCAGAGCAGGACCTGGGGGACAAGGAGCTGTCCCTGAGCCAGCCCTGTGCCCTGGGGGCAGGGAGGCCAAGGGATCCAGGGATGCATTAGGAGGAGCATTCCCAGCAGGTCAGGGGGGGATCCTGCCCCTCTGCCCAGCCCTGGGGGCACTTCTGGGGTGCCGTGCCCAGCTCTGGATCCCCAGCCCAGCAGGGCCAGGAACTCCTGGAGTGGGGCCAGCAGAGGCTGCGGGGCTGAGGAAGGGCCTGGAGCATCTCGGGGCCCAGGACAGGCTGAGGGAGCTGGGGCTGCTCAGCCTGGAGAGGAGCCCCAGCTGAGAGGGGCCCTCAGGCCTGGGTGTCCCTGGGTGTCCCTGGGTGTCCCTGGATGTCCCTCGGTGTCCCTGGGTGTCATTGGGTGTCCCTGGATGTCCCTGGGTGTCCCTGGATGTCCCTGGGTGTCCCTGGGTCTCTCTGGGTGTCCCTGGCCCAGGCTCTGCCCCGGGCCCCAGCAGTGGCACCAGAACCCCGGGCAGGGCCTGAGCCCAACAATTCCCCTGCACAGGAGGCAGAACTTCTGCCCTGGCAGCGACTGAGCTCTGGAACAAATTGTCCAGGGAGGGTGCGGAGTCTCCCTCGCTGGAGATGTTCCAGAACCGTCTGGACACAATCCTGTGCCCTGTGCGCTGGGATGACCCTGCTGGAGCTGGGAGATCTGACCAGATGAGCTCTCTGCTCCCTTCCCTGACCCATTCTGGGATTCTGCAACATCAGCTGGTGCTTTTGGGCCATTAGGAACGGGGGGTTTCCTGCAGAAAACAGCAATTACTCCCACACTGCTCCGGAGACTCGACTCAGGCCTGTGCTGTTGGGAGCCGCTATTTGGTGCCACGCTTCCTCCAGCATTTGTGAGTTGAAACACGTCAGCCTTTCTGTTTCTTTGCCCCCCTCCCCAGCCCGTGGCAGCAGAACAGGCTTTGGAGCCTTCTGTTCCCATCCCACCCCCAGCACCTCTCGGCTCCTCGGCAGCTGTCAGCTCGCACGGCTTCATCTCGGGAGATCAGTGGGCGGACATGAATATACACCAAATATATATAGAAATGTGCACAGGAGGGCTTTGCTTCTGCTCACACGTCTCGTGGGAGCAGGTCGGGAAATGGGCTGCCAGCACGTCTCCTCCCTTAAATCCTCATTCACAAGAGGAACGTCACACCTCCGAGGTCAAGCCACGCTTGAGTTTTAATTCATTAAGCTAACTTCTGTGCTGGCTGAGTCTGCAGTCTTGAGGAAATTGCTATTTTATTGGGGTGGAAATGGGAAAGCTTCGCTTGCTGCTACCCGGTCACTGGAATTTGGGTTCCCACCAGCACCTCCTGTGCCGGTCTGGGCTTGGGTGCTTCACCCAGGGGTGACAATCCCGGCTGCCACTAAATCTCTGCACCCACAGGACCAGCTCTGCCAAAAATCACCCCCTGAACCAGCAGCCACAGCCTCATCCCGAGTGATCTGGGGGCATGGACGGTGATGCTGCCCCCCAAAACAAGCCAGGGGTCTCCCCCTCTTGCAGAACTGTTAAATGGCATGGGACAGGCTGTGACATCCCTGGGCAGGGCTGGGAGACACAGGGATGCTCCGGAACATTCAAATGAGGGGAGAGAGGCAGCAACATCCCTGGGCAGGGCTGGGAGACACAGGGATGCTCCGGAACATTCAAATGAGGGGAGAGAGGCAGCAACATCCCTGGGCAGGGCTGGGAGACACAGGGATGCTCCGGAACATTCAAATGAGGGGAGAGAGGCAGCAACATCCCTGGGCAGGGCTGGGAGACACAGGGATGCTCCACAGGGTGATGGAGAGCAGCAGGGCAGGAGGCAGGGAGGTGCTGTCACCGAAATACCAAACACAGTATCTCTGAGTGACCTCGACCTCCAGCTGCCACGCAGAAAAGGTAGGGAAAAAGGAGGAAAAATAATGTTTTCACTCCTGGCAGCTCAACAGAGACAACACCTGCTTCTGCCCGCTCCAGACTCAGCAAAACTCGGCTTCCATCACCTGATCGTGTACACGGCGAGCCCACGCAGACACACAAAAATCAATGCACATCGATCCCTAAGCCAGGAATTCATAAACTCCTTTAAAGGTCAAGGATTGATTTTTCACTTTCTGTAAAAAGAAGAGACTCCTGCCATCGGCCTCCTGCCCCCGTCAGCCGACTCGTCCCGTGCTTCCCTCTGCGGCGGCTCCGCGCCAAGCACGGACACCTTCCCATGTGCACAGTCATGGTGGAAAACATAAGTGGCACATATAGAAAAATATGTTGCACTCGTAGCTGGCATCTTGCAGTAACGATGTGCTTGTAGTAGGCATCTTGCAGAAATCCCTGAGTTCGTTTAACTCCCGGCTTGCTGGAGGTGCTGTTTTTAAGGGTCTTGAAGAGAGAGGAGCCCTTGCAGACAGGAGCAGCATCCCTCCCCTCACTGATGCCCAGGGTCTCACCAAGCAGGCTCTGATTTATTAATTTGAGGGCCCCCATCCCTGGCTGGACCTCTGTAGGCCCACAGAGACCTCAGATCATCTCATCCAGCATCCTACGGCGGCTCCTCCCTTTGGAGGGCAGCGACAGCCTCCTCCTCTCCAAAGGCTGCATGCACGGAGCCTCCTGCCACAAGGACAGGCCCAGCTGATGGACATTCACAGCTGATGGACATCCTCCTCTGATGGACATTCCCAGCTGATGGACACCCTCATCTGATGGACATCCTCATCTGATGGACATCCTCATCTGATGGACATTCCCAGCTGATGGACATCCTCCTCTGATGGACATTCCAGGCTGATGGACATCCTCATCTGCTGGACACCCTCATCTGATGGACATCCTCATCTGATGGACATCCTCCTCTGATGGACATTCCCAACTGGTGGACATCCTCCTCTGATGGACATTCCCAGCTGATGGACATCCTCATCTGCTGGACACCCTCATCTGATGGACATTCCCAGCTGATGGACATTCCCAACATTCCCCACATTCCCAACACACCAGCAGGGGGTTCCAGCAGCCCACCCCAAACCAAGCCAGGCGCTCTCCTCCCCTGCCCCTCGAGCTGCCCTCCAAAGCCACCGTGGGCAGTGACACCTGACTGCTGTCACACAGCCGGTCTCCATCTCAGGGTCCTGCTGTCCTTTGCTGGAAGCTGGCAAATGGATCCTCCAGGGAATTATAACCACCCTGCCCTGGCCCTGCTCCCTGGGTTTCTGGCCCCTTTCCCTGGCACACCTCCTCGCCAGGCTGGAAGTCGCTCTGCCCCAAGACCCTTCTCCCTCCTCACATCATCACCTCCACACTCAGCACTCTGCACACAAATCCCTCACCCCTTTAGGTCCTGAGTAGATAATTCCAGGAGTTTTAGAAGCCTTTCCATCATCCCTGTCCCTGCATAACCCTGGTCCATCTCCACAGCACCCTCCAGCTCCAGTCACAGCCTGCTGCTCTCCACAATTCCCGCTCCATCCAGATGCAGGAGGCAAAGCTTCAAAATGCAAAGAGCTTTCCCCAGCCACGCCACGACTTATTGCTCTTTGGAGGAACAGGAAAACAAATTCAAACAGTGCTGGATTTAATTGATTTCTCCACATTTCCTCAATGGAAGCTCAACAGGGAAAGCTGGAAGCACAATGGATGCAGAGGAGCAGCCGTGGGGGGCCTGTCCCACACCTTGGCACATAGGCCAGGCTTTACATTTGCTTCAGCAAGCATTAAGGCAGGCATAGAAACCATAAAAGTCAAGTTTCTCTGTTTCTGGAGGAAGTTCCCCTCCTTGCAGAGCTTAGGGAAGCACTAAAAAAGCAGAATTTAAATGATCTGCAGAAATACAGGGTTCAGCATCACCGCTCTGAAGTTCCCCAAAAACTTCTTACTGAAACTTTCCTCCCCAACGGGGAGTTTGTGGCAAAACGTCAAGAAAACTCCCAAATTAATCTGTTTCATAGCAAAAAAAAACCCAAACCATGTTTGAATAAAAACCACAAGTGCTTCTTTCTGGCCAGTGCCAACAGGCTCTGCCAGTGCTTGGCTGCTGCTCACGGTCCCGGCTTGGCTCCACACGTCCCTCCAAACATGCCCAGTGCCACAGCATCACATCCATGCCCGGGAGATGATTATGTTACAGGGAATGAAAAGGACCATCAGCTCTCCCCACCTGCTGTGTGAGGGATTTTTAACGCAGAAGGATGCTCGGAAATCGAGGGGAGCACAAACACCCCTAATGAGCGTAATTAGAATTCCACACCCGCTGCTGATGAACAAAGAGCTCCTGTAAGGTGAAGGGGCCAGGATTTGATTTGCAGCTTCGTGCCCGGTGCAGACACAGCCCCAGATCCCAAACACGGATGGACTTGGAGGGGAGGATGGCAGGAGGGTGTTTGGGGCTGGTGCACAAATGCAGGTTCAGATCGAGCGTGAGCCCCACAGCAGCTGCTCGATGACATTCCCAGTGCCACTGGAAAGAGGGCAGGAAAGAACAGCAAGACATTTGAGCCAAGCCACAGAGATTATGTTAAAAAAGCCTTTCTGAGCACCACGATGCTGACAGAGCAGCACAGCTTGATGGGGACAATCACAGAGCCCCAGAAGGGTTTGTGTTGGAAGGGACCCTAAAGCTCATCCTGTTCCACCCCCTGCCATGGGACACCTCCCACTGTCCCAGGCTGCTCCAAGCCCTGTCCAGCCTGGCCTTGGACACTTCCAGAGATGGGGCAGCCACAGCTGCTCTGGGCACCCTGTGCCAGGGCCTGCCCACCCTCACAGGGAAGAATTTCTTCCCAATATCCCATCCATCCTTGCCCTCCTTCAGCTTGAGGCCATCCCCCGTTGTCCCCGGATTTTAGGGATGCTGCAGAGGAAGGACAGCCACAGGAAAACCCAGCTCGGTTCCCATCTCCAGCATGTCCTCCCACATGACCTTGGGCAAGGCATTTAATCTTTCTCTGCCTCATTTTCTTGGTGCGTTGCCTCCGAGGACTTTGGACCCGGACTTTGCCTTACAAGGGGCTTGGCTACACTTGAATGCTTACTTTAAATTCAGTAATTGCCAATTAAATCAACATGCTTAGCATACTTTCATGGACTGTGCTTTTTTTTTTCCCAGCTAAACATGTTCACCTTAATTAAAGGAGTCTGCAAGTCATTGCAAAGCCATCATGTCCTGCCAGTTCAGTCTCAGCACTGAAGCATTTGTATGCCCACGAAACCAATTTTGTATGATTGGCACTAAGGGATGGGACCTTCTGTTCATTAGGGGCTTCTAAGTGCCACTAGGCAAGAAAATTAAATCTGATTCAGATGGGAGGAGAAGGATGGATGACAAAGACAAGTATTTTCAGGAAAGGGAATAGACTGTTTTACACTGCATTTAGAGAAGATAAAACATACGGGACCTACTCTGAGGCAAAAGGGCGAGGTCTGGGCAAAGTTGGCCGCAGAAGTTACATTTTCAGGTCTATTTATAGCTGTTCTGCTTTTTAGCAAGGGGATGTGATTGCTCTTTTTATGGTTTATAAGGCATTTGCTGTGCTTGGGATGTGATTCTCAACCCCTGCGCCCCAAACACAGGAGGGACCCATGAGGAGGTCACTGACACCCAAACTGATTTCAGCTCAAAGTCTGCCATCACATTGAAGGGCTGAAACCCGGCAGCAGAGGAGGATAAAGGTGATGAAGCAAACAAGAGATTTGCCTGTTTTTCCAAGGAAAACAGCTCAGCAGCCCCTCAGAGCCCTGGGCAAGGCTCACACCTGCACGAGGTTCCTGCCATGGAGCGCAGATCCAGGAATGTGCCCCTCGTTCCAAGGAGTGCAGCCCCTTGGCATCTTCTGTGCTTGGAAATCGCTGCAAGCGGTGCCCAGTGGGGAGCTGGGCTGGACTGGGGGAAGGCCAGACCCCACCAGCCAGACCAGAGATGGACTGAGTGAGGGGTGAGGGCTGGGGAAAGGGGCTTCAGCTGCACGGGGGGGATGATGGGTTGTTACCTGGGGGCTCCTGGGGGAGGAGAGAAGTAGAAATCAAACATCAAAGGAGCCGGCTGGGACACAGGGACACACCCGGCACAGCACCTCCGTCCCAGCCCCTCCAGCCTCTCCTGGAGGGAACTCGCACAAGCACCAAGCACAATTCCATTAACAGCGTCACTGACAAGCTACAGGCGTCAGGCTGTGCCCCACAGCACCCATGGGAGCAGCCCAAAGCTGCCCCAAAATCCTGCTGGGATCACCTTCGCCATAGGGCTGCCAGAGTCTTTCAAGGTAAAACCACCAAAACTTTGCAGTGAAGCAAAGACTTAATTTTTAATTTTTTTTTTTTTTTTAAGATTTGTTTCAGAAAAGCTGTCAAAAATGTTTAATTGATGAAAAGCTGGATTTCCAAGGAAAGACACGCTTGAGAAGTGACACTGATAGCCATGTGAGTAGAGAGTCTGGGGTTGAGTGTGAGGAGTGGGTGGGAGCGCAGGGGAAGAACACATTAGAGTTGCAAATGCAGAACGAAACAAAGCCCTCCATCATCTTAAAATCTTCCCTAAAACGGAGTTTTACTTTTTGACCTGATCAAGAGTTCACACAGAGCCGAAACGCCAGGCCTAGCTGAGAGCAGCAGAGAGGGGTTTTAGTCCCTTAAACACCCATTTTGAGCTCACAGGCAGGGATGATCTGACATTTCCCAACAGGAATCAGGACTGGAAAATCAACCTCTGTCCCAGTGCTGGCAGGGATCTGGATTTCAGCTACCCCACTCTCTGAGCACCCCAAAGCTCGTGCCACTCACTGCCAAGGAGCTCGAAGATGCTCCTGCACCATCTCTTTTGAACAGGAGGTGCTCATTTACAGAATTCCAGAGGGATGTGGGATGTGTTTCTGCTGTACAACCGGTGAGAGCCAGCAGCCAGACGTGGCAGGATACTGAATCCTGCAAACGGGTACCAGGAGAGATCAACTCCAGCTTTGATGTTGTAAAACTGAAGTTTAAATGAGCAAGGGAACGCAACAAGGATAGAAATACTCCCTGGTATTTTCAGAGAAAAACTTCTTTTTTACCCCCGTGGCTTATAAATCATGCAACAAAACTACAAAGCTGGAGATTGCTGTGTTTGACTAATGGGGCTGTGCTTTCCTCGGAGAGGAACAGTTTGACCTCAGGATGTCAGCATTAAATAAGACAAAACCATCAGCCACGCTCTCCTTTTTTAATCAGAACCACTGTCGCCGTGTTCCCCCCGTTTCAAAGTGCCTCCTCTCTGCAGCTGGGTCCCTCCAGGGAGCCTGTTGGCTGCAGGACACCCAAAAAACTCCAGGAGCAGGTGCAAGTGCTGCTTAGACAGCCCCCTCCCCGCTGAGGTGCATCCCCAGAGCTCAGGTTGGCACGGATAAATTCACGGAGCAGCGTGGGGAGCTGAAGCTTGGCCCCAGGATGGGGAGCAATGCCCAGGAAGGAGCAGGGATCCCAGCCCTTGGCATGGGAAGGGCCTCCACTGGCAGCTCTGGGATGTGGCACCGGTGTGAGCAGCCCTTCTTGGAGGAAACATCAGCTTTGTTTAGTACAAAGGAGGAAAAAACTTCCAGAGCTGCCCACAGATAATCGGGGTCAGCACAAAAGCAGGCCCAGACACTGGCACACTCCTGAGTGCCAGTGCTCCCTGCTTCCAGGTCCTTTTGGTGCCTTGGAGAGGCTACCCGAAAACAGAGGCTGGACAAGATGAAGAGAATAAAAGCAGGTGTTCACTGAAGGGTCTTCAATAAAGGTACACTGTGGGTACAGAGCCCCAGGGCTACACCCAAAATGGACACTGGGTCACGGGTTTTTCACACTTTTGCAAGTTTGGTCCGTTTGCATATCAGGGTTAATTCTCCAATTACAATTTCAGGTAATGATGTCATTACCCCAAGTTTGTTCCACCTTTCCAGAGGCTTTCCAGTTTACATATTTCAGGGCCTGGGGCAACAAGGTGTCCTTGAGTCCAGGCCCAGAGAGGATTTGTTATGTCCAACCAGAACGGGAGAACAGCAGTGAACAGGCCATGGAGTTTTAGAGTTACAAACTAAAGCAGTACAGGACCTAAAAAATGTAAAAGCTAAATCCTACGGCATCACTTTCCCAAAAGGATCTGCCAGTTTCCCATCTCCCAAACAGCCCAGTGGGTGTGCCAAGAGCCTGAAGGGCTTTGGGGAGAAGACAGAGATGTTCCCCAGCCTTTCGTGGCAAAACACCCACCCAAGGGTGGCTCCTGGGGAGGCCAAGTGTTCAGTGCCACCACTGTGGTGACCTTGTGACAGTCGAGGCTGGTTCTGGTCTGGCAAACAGCTGGAAAACAGCTGGAGAAGGAATGAACCTCAATCTTTGCAGCTGAAGGAAAGGGTTAAGCCATTCCTTGAAAGTCAGTGGGTCTTCACACGGGAAAAAAAAAAAAAAGCATCAAGGCTTTGCCTGCAGACCTGCAACACCCAGGTCTAAATCTAAGCTTGGTCTTAAGAGTTCTCCGATAGCACAAAATAAGATAGTTCCTATTTTAAATCTTTCCCCTCAATTTTCCCGTGCAGGAAAGACATCCAGGATGTTTGGCCTCCTGAAAAAACTCAAAAGAACAAGCAAGCAGCACAACGGGTCAGTTAAAAACACGCACCTGTGTTCTCAGTGCTGAAAACACGAGCAGAACAGCCACACCAGCTTAAACACCCCGCTTTCAGATGGCTTTTTTCTTCCACCATCCCTTCAGAAACATCCTGTATAGCTGCCTTTATAGAAAACACGCACCATTTGGAAACAATTTGCCTCTCTTTTTTTAATTTCTTTTTTCCTGGCTGAAAACATGTGCTGAGTCGACCGCTTGGGTCAGCACAAAACCACGTTTGGGGATGAATAAAGCAGTTGCTGGGAGCAATTTGCCCAGCACCACTGCAGGCCAAATTGGAGAGTTAAACTCGCCGGCGCTGCAAGCTGGCCCGAAATTACTCCATGGACTCCGAGGCCATTCACTGCGAGTGAAAAACTAAATATTATTTACCAGGAATAATCCAAGAGGATGGCTGTGTAGCCCAGGCAACCTGGCTGCTGCTCCAGCACAGGCTCTGCGAGGTGAGGTTTGAAGGAGGGAAAATTCCTGCCTGATTTTGGTGGGTGTTTGGAGCTCAGGGATGGAGCCCATGCTCGGGGCTGAGTTTGGATGGTGTGGAGTGGAGGCATCACCCTTGAAGCCACTTCTGATCCCTGCTCCTTGCTCAGCCACCAGCATCCACAGCAGGACTCAGTGGGAGCTGCCCCAGCCCTGCTCCTCCTACAAAACCATGAAGAAATTCCTGTGAGGCCAAAATTTGCCTATTTTTAAAGCAAATGTAAGCGTTCAAAGTGCATCAAACCAGTGGGGATGGAGAGGGAAGGTCTCCCAGGAACTTCAAGGAGAAGGGATGGGTTTCTTCCCTACTTTTAAGAGGTGGACCCAAATTCAGGAGGAGAGCAAGAACACCCGTCCTCCTCTCCAGGTGATGCTCAGCCCTTATTACAGATACAAGAAACCCAAACAGGACGTGCTGAATCACAGGGGGCTGGGAAGATTTTAAAGCAAAAAGGAGTGAACACAAGCACAGCTCCAATCGCTGGCCACAGGTTGTTCAGTTTAAGTCTTTTTCCCCCGTTCATGTAAATTATGGAGGGAAAAAATATTACAGAAAACAGTTTGCTCGAGACTAAGTTGCTGGTGGAATAACTGAATATTTAGCAAACCTGAATATTGAATTGAATAGAATATTTAGCAGCCAAAAGTGATGGGCAATTTTCAAATAGTCTCTTACAAGGCTCAATCTTCAATCAAGGCCCTTCTGAAAATTGGGTCCACTCACAGGCACCTTAAATAAAATTTTGAAGAAGAAGTCACTGACGCAAGTTGAGCTTCTCAGCCTCTTGTCAACTGTGATTCCTTAATTCTGAGCTCGCCGTGATCATCTGGAGGCATTCACGATCAATTCTGCTTCCTGATTTTAGATAGCCAGAGAGAAAAATTTCCAGTACGGACGTGGAGGTGGCAGTCTCCCAACTGCTGGCCCTTTGGAGAGGAGCCAAACGTGGGGCAATGAGGAGGAAAAACCAGCCCAGCTCAGGGCCTGCGCTGGGTTTGGTGCCTTGTAACGAAGCAGGAGCTGGATGCTTTAATCGAGATCGAGCCAGCCAGACTGGGGAGGAGGGAGCGAAACCCCCCGAAAATGAATTCCCTGCGAGACGCAGCTTGCCAGTATTTCTGCGTGGTGACACCTCCTGTAAACTCCAGAAATGCAAATTGCAGCCACGCGGTCCCACCTCTGCGGAGAGACCGAAAGGCGACGAGCAGGATGGCACGAGCAGGATGGCAGAGAGCAGGATGGCACTGAGCAGGATGGCAGAGAGCAGGATGGCAGAGAGCAGGATGGACCGAGCAGGATGGCACTAAGCAGGATGGCACCGAGCAGGATGGCAGAGAGCAGGATGGCAGAGAGCAGGATGGGACTGAGCAGGATGGCAGAGAGCAGAACGCAAGAAGGAGGATGGCACGAAGCCA